>PVJD01010000.1:0-57370 GCA_004026545.1 Mormoops blainvillei
CAGAAGCCCTTGTGGTCGCCTCTCTGCCGGTGTCCCATCCGTCCGGGGGAGGCCAGCGCCACCCCCACTCTCAAGGTGCTGGGTCCCACCAGGTGGTCTCTTGCCCAAGGCCCATGTTCCCTGAACCTAGACGGTGCCGCAGACCCTGCCAGAGCTGAGCCCTCTTTGGGGGCGGATTTAGAACCAGACGTGGTGAGCGGAGTGTCTCTGTCACTCTCTCAGTGGAGTGATGAGATGAGTTGCAGTCTGGGGCCCTGGGGCTCCCGTGACAGCAGGCAGGATCATTCCGGGCTTGTCAGTGGAAGTTGTGTTTACTTCTGAAGTGAGTGGTGGGGGAAAGGCTGCTAATTACAAGTGGGACAGATGAGAACATGAAGCCTGAGAGACGAGGCCACACCCCCCCGGGGCTCCACCCTGGGGAGGAAACTCGTCTTGGTGGAGTCTCTAGAACAGGGGTGTCCCACCTTTTGGCATCTCTGGGCTACACTGGAAAGAGAAGAGTTGTCTTGAGCCACACATTAAATACACAAACACCGACGAAAACTGATGAGTCAAAAAAAGGTTCGTGCGTAAACTTCATGATATCTGCCACCAGAGAGAAGCAAAAATTCCTCACATGATAACCCTAATTATGCAACGGCCCTTCTGATAAGCTTTCAAAATCGTCAAGCAGGTCCCAAGTTTGTGATCACTAATACAGAAAATGTATGTATCTAAGTAATAAAACTAAGTAATGTTTTCAGTAAATTTATGATTTCATGTTGGGCCGTACCCGGTCCCCGGGCTGGAAACCCGTGTTCTAGGATGCCAACCGCCCGCTGGGCTGGGCTCAGGGAGGGAGGCCCCAGCGAAGAGAAGAGGGGTTCTGGGCAGAAGGGGCAGGCGAGCGAAATCTCTCACATCTGTGCCCGGCGTGTGGAGAGGCGGGGGGTGGAGGCCAGCCATGGGGTAGGAGAGCCCGCGGGGGCCAAGCAGGTCCTTCCGAGGGGCTTCTGCCTTCCTCCTGGGGCCCGTGTGGTGCGGGGCAGGAGGCTGGAGCTGCAACGGCCCGAAGCTTCTGGAGCGACTACGAGAAGGGAACGGTTCGGGGAGGTCTGCGTAGGGTTTTGAGTGACTCGCGTAGGCCAGGCACGAATGTGGTTTGGACGGAGGCTTCCGAGGGCAAGCGGTCGGAGCCCCTCCTCCGGCTTTACTCTCTGTGGACTGACAGAGACGGGGGTAGATTTCCCACCACTTTGGTGGAAACCCAAAAGCAAAATCTCTGAGCCACGAAATGCAAGAAACTGTCCGCCTGAGAGTCCCAGCTGCGCCGCCGTTGGCCACGTCAGCACGTTTGGTCCCTGCAGACGTCGGGCTTCGGGGCTGAGGCCACGGCCCATCCCTCCCGCTCCCTCCCTCCCCCCACCCCCCGAGGCTTTCAGTGTGATCGCCCTGTTCAACGTGATGAAGTTCCCCGTCACCATCTTGCCCTTCTCCGTCAAAGCCGCGGTTGAGGCCAGCATCTCTCTCAGGAGGATGAAGGTAGGGCTAACACTGGGGGAGGAGGGAAGAGGGGTCTCATTTTGGGGGTGGGGTGTCTCCCAGATACGGGGAAGCTGAGTCAACCCAGGAGGGGCTGGGGCCCTACCGTGTATGGAGGCTGGGACAGGCCGAGAGTCCTGGGGGTCTGCCCTTGGGGGAACACAGAGGGGGAGTCTTGCCGACCGTGTCCTCTGTACCCGGGAGCGGGGGGTGGTTTGCGCGGTCCCCCACCACCTGTCTGCTCTGTCCTATAATGATGGGAGTGGGGGGACACCCCATTTATGCAGTATTTAGCCACTCCATTCACTCGTCTATTTGTTTATCCAAGACTTACCGTGCGTGTCCCACGTGCAAGGCATTGTGGGACATGGAAGTGCGAGGAAGAGAGAGCCCTTGCTCTCGAGAGCCCCCCGTTCCAGTGCAGGACCAGGTAGCCCGGTAGCTGCCCTGTGCGGTGGGGAAGTCAGCACGCGTGGGAAGGGCAGGCGAAGTGGCCCTGGAGCGGCAGTCAGGACCGGGCAGGGGAGAGGGGGCGCCAGGCTAGAGAACAGCGTGTCCATGCGTCTGCGAGCGGACTGAAAGGCCCCGCTCTCTCGAGCCCGGGACCTGGCAGTCACCTTAAGCGTCCCAGGTGTCTGTGTCCCCCTGCTCCCTCACCGTCCACATCTAACCCAGCAAGAGCCCTGCCGGCTCAGCTTCTGACGGCCGGGCTCCCTCCGTTTCAAGGCACGGCTTCTAAGATTGATGAGAGGTATCCCCCTGAATGATCACTTTTCTTTTTTTAACAAAACACACGAACCAGCACCATCACGTGAACTGTTACCTGTTGTGACACCGCGTATCTTAAGCTAGAGCAGCAGTGCTATTTCTGGACTCCTCCTCCCCCCCACCAACCCTACAGCCGTCGCCTTCACTCAAAGACTCACCGTCTCTCACCGGAACTATCGCGTGACTGACGGAGCGACTGTCCTTTGCCGACACTGTCCTCCTCACACGTAGGCTGCCTTTAGCACTCGGGGAGCTGTTAAAATATTGTCCTGGCCACTGATATTCACCTGCTAGAAATGGCTGAGCCCTTGTCCCCCCAGCACTGAGGCTGAGCCTCCATCAGTGGGTCCCCGGTTATGTCTCCACCTCTCTTCCTGTCCCCTTCCCACCCTGGGCTCTGGGCCTCTGTCACCCTGAGGGGCTTGTTTCGCCCCACGTTTCCCTGCCTCCCCAGCACCTGCACCAGCTTGGCCCGGGTCACCCTGCACAGGCCTCCAGGAGGGGGAGCCAGGAGTCCCTCCTCCACTTTGTCCCTGCCACACTTCACTGAAGTGACCCGTGCCCGTTGCCCCCCACCCCCCGGACTGTGCTCTCTTCAGGGACAGGAACCACGCCCATCACAGTGGCATTTCTGGGGTTCGCCCTGGAATCTGGTGCACGGTAGGCACCTGGCAGATGTTTTGCTGAACTGAACAGAGTGGGGACCCAGGAAGGGGACAGAGTGGAGACTGGGCAAGCAACTATGGTTCCACGGCCGCCAGTGCCAAGCCGTGAAGCCCGCCGCCCGCAGACTGAGTGGCCAGAGCTACTGTCCTGGGCGTGACGGTAGTGCGTAGCCGGGGTCGGCACGCTCCCCGGGGGCAGCCCACCCGGCCCGCTGGCTGCAGGTGCCCCTGGGGGAGTATGTCTTTCCTGGATGTCGCGGGCAGCAGAATCGCCAAGATGGTGATTTGGGGGTCATTAGAAGGTGTATTCGGAAAATTCTTGCACATGGATGACATCTACCCAGTTACTTTTGTTTCTTTAATCTTAGAAAATTCTCATAGCTAAAAGCCCCCATCTTACATCACCCAGGCGGAAGGCCCAGACACTGTCCCGCTTTTAGCAAATGCCACCTTGACATGGGAGCAAGAAGCCAGCAGGAAAAGGGACCTAAAGAAAGTGGAGAACCAGAAAAGACTTTGTCTCACAAAACAGAGGCTAGAGGCTTACAGCCTGAGTCCGTCCGGCCCCGGGGAGCAGAGCGGTGGCTGCGAGTCGGTTCTGCACAACATAAGCTGCGTGGTGAGAAAGGTGGGTAGGGGCCCACCCGGGGGGCCGCCCTCCTCCCGCCTTGCGTCATGCAGCCGTGGCCACCTCCCGGCCTCACACGGTTCAGTTAGGGCTGTAGGTGGGGGCAGGGTGTCTCTAACCGGGCTGCTTGCCTCCCCAAATTTTCAAACTGCACACCCAAACAGCGGAGACACCCTCTCCCAGCCAAGAGAAGAGGGCGGCTGCCCCAGAGCCAATCTCCAAACCCCGGGGGAGTCTGGAGCCCACGTCAGTGTTGAACAGACGGCCCGCTCGGGTGGCCAAGGCCCAAATGGACCAGCTTTTGAAAATGTTTCCTGATCTGTTCTTAATTCCACCCTGGAGTACCGTGATGGATAACTATAGCTGGCATTTATGAGCTGGCACATACATAACTCCTTTAACTGCCCTGGTAACCCTGTGGGGCAGGTGCTATCGCTGCCCCAGTGGTGATTCCACGGGGTGGCAGCCCCCTGGAGGTCTGGATCACAGTGGTGGCCTTGCACTGTGCCTGGCACAGAGCGGGTCCCCAGCACTGTTTTTCAAACAAACGAACGAATGATCAGAAACCAGGGTGTGCGAGCCTCGTGGGTTTTCTGCGAAAGGCAGGGAGGGATCTAGAAAGCTCAGACCAGGCCCCAAGAAGCGGGCAGGACTCAGAGGACAGCCAGGGTGCCGGGGGAGGCTGGGTCTAGACCTGGGGCCTCTGGTCCCAAAGTCTCCAGGACGCCCCCTTTCCTTGAAGTCCTTTCGGTGGAATTGGAGTGGGTCGGCCTCACTCACCTGCGGCTGCCATGACAACGTGGGCTCCGTGAGGCAGCTGCCACATCTGCCTTGGTGAACACGGACCTTGTCCCCGGGGCCTAGCTGGGTGCCCGGCACTCGGCGCAGACTGTCACAGGAACCCAGGATGGCAGGCATCTACCCTCAGGTGCTGGGGGAGGCAGGCCGGTGACGGGCCCTTGCGGTCCAGCTCAGGTGTGGAAGGGGCCACGCTGTCCCCACGCGGGCATTCGTGCTCTGAGGGATCGCAGGGAGCAGGTCTCAGATGCTCCCACAATGGCCCGGCGGGCTCTGCTTGGACACAAGAGCGGCTGTGCCCTCCTTGCCCGAATTCCTGCTCTGTGTCCAGGGGCTCCCCCAGGGATCCACTCCCCCGCTCTGTCAGGCTCGCTCAGCTGTCACCTGTAGCAGACACTGTTGGGGACCTATCTCTGTGCTCTGGCCACCTCCCAAGGGCCAGGTCTGCCTCCGGGCCCCAGGGCCCACCCATCCCCCACGAAATGTCAAGACATCTGCAGAGCGGGGATTGCACCTCAAACACTGGCTGTGGGCACTCTGTCCCAACTCCCTCAGGGGCGGGGCCAAGGGCTCCATTTCCTGGGGGGACTGAGCTCCCCGTCCATGCTGGGGCAGCTGGCCCGAGGGCACCCCTCCCTCCCCTCCCCTGCCTCAGCCCTCCTCTCCCGAGCCTGTGCAGCCCGCACCTCCCAAACAGGCCACTCCAACGCAGTCTTTGACCGAGGGCCTGGGTCTGTCTGTCTGTCTGTCCATCCGGGAGGACTCATGCTCAGACCTCTGCCTTTCTGGGGAGGCTTCTCTAGCCACCCCCCCCCCCGCCCCCGCCTTTCTGGTTGTTTTTCCTGGTGCATCTGACCTATCGCAAATTTCACTTTCTCATCTCGTTGACCATCCCCCAATGAGCCGTTCACTCTACCAGGCTGGCTTTCCCGGAGCCTGGGCACAGGGCCACCCTGGGGTCCAGGGCCTGTGTGTCCCAGGCCAGCGCCCGTACTGGCTTCTCGAAGTCCCCCCACACCCGGGTGCTCCGCACGCTGCGCACCCATGGGGAAGCGCTTACTTAAGACTTGGTTCCCGCCGCCTGCAGGCGGTGGTCCAGGCTGGGGCGTGAGGTTGCGCCCGCCCCACCCCGCAGAGCCAGCGGTGGCCCCTGCTGCCCCCTGCGCAGTCGGGAGGCGACCCTTTGGTCCCCAGACCCTGTGAAGGCAGGGAGGACGACCAGGCCCCTTTCCGTTTCTCTGGCAGGGGAAGGTCTTGGGGATCTGCGGGACGTCGGAAGTAGGAAGAGCTCCCTCATCGCCGCTCTCCTGGGGCAGCTGAGCTGTGCGGGGACACTGTGTGGGTGCAGCACTCCCATGACGACGACCGGGTCCCCACCCGCCATGTGAGGGCGCGGCGGCTGGGCACACAGTGGGTGCCACATCCAGGAGGTTCCCGTGCTTAGCAGAGCCCCGCCCTCGGCCGACAGGGGCTGAGCTTTCCACAGACCCTGGGTTTGCCCCCGAGAATGTGTGTTAAGTGGGGACTGCGCCCCAGACACAGGGCTCCGTCGGGGTCAGAGGAAGAGACCGGTCATTAAACCCGTGGGGTCCCAGGTCTTCAGCAGAGAGGCCGGCATTGCCTGGTGGGGCAAAGCCCGGAGCCTGAGATGCGCAGCGACTTGGGAGGTGTCTCTCCCGCGTGATCTCCCCGCGCCCAGGGTCCATGGGGACGGCTGCTCAGACGAGGCTTCCTCGACGAAGGGGGCCGGACGCACCGCGCACCGGAGCAGCGCTGAGCCCCCCGCTTCTCTGCACAGCTCGGGCAAGGAAAAGGGAGTCCTGGGGTGCTTGTCTCTCCTCTGCTGCTTCTCGCTGCGTGACCCCAGGGAAATGGCACAGCCAGTCACGGCGCTCATGGGCCTCTCGGTGGCCAGGGTACCTCATCCCAGACGCACGGGAAACAGGGAGAAACAGCAGGTCCTCTTTCTGCCCCCGCGGCTGAGGGGACGTTCTGGCCCTTGGCTTTGCTTTTGCGTTTGTCGTGCGTCTGAAGGGACGAGGACGCCAGGCTCAGAGGAGCCCCTGAGCAGGGAGACTGCTTTCGGTCTCAGCTGCCTCCTTTTAGAAATGGTGGCAACTCCTTCCCTGTCCGAAGGCGGAGGCGGGGGCAGAATCGGGAGAGCTCCTGAGGCCGCCCGTCCTGGAGGCTCTGTTCGTGCCTCGGGGAGACTCCCAGCATGGCCCCCCGTTCCCTCCATAGCCGACCGCTGCTCAGGTGCCTCCGGTGGGGAGCCCCGTGCTCCCAAGCCATCCCCTCCGTGGGGAGCTGTGCCGCGTGCCAGAGTGAGGCTGGCCTCCTTCTAACTCATGCCCATCGGTCTGCTCCTGTGGAACGTCCCAGAGAAAGTAGCCTCGGTCTCCCACATGGCAGGGGCGGGGGCAGGGGCGGGGGCGGGCCCTCCCGGGGGGCCACGCCCCTCCCAGGGGCCACAGGGGAGGTTGAGCGAGTGGGTGCGGACTGCCTGGGTCACCACCTGTCTCAGCCCTGTGCTCACGGCTTCGCCTTGAGCGAGCACCTTCGCGCCTCGGAGCCCCGGTTTCCTCATCGGCAAAAAGGGACAAAGGAGGGAGGGCAGTGAGGCTTAAGCCAGGCAACGTCCGGAAGAGTCGGTCTCAGCGTAATTCCCGCGGCCGTCAAAGTGATGGGCACGTCACGTGTCCTTACCGCCGTGCCTGGCCCGTGCCCAGTTCACCTGGCCATCGCCATGACAATATTGTTGCCATCCTCTCTTCTCCACGTCTCACGTCCTCTGTCCTGCGGCCCGTTCCTGAGGTGTGGCAGTGTTGCCCCCCTTGACCACCTTGCCTGTTCTCCTTCCCTGTCCCTGACACATTGCCATTGCTGCGCGAGCACCTGCCAGCCCCGCGGCCTGCCGCCATCACCCCCTCCTGATGGCTTTGAACACGGCGCCACCCCCAGCGCCACCGTCACCTGTCGGACGGCCACCATCTGGGCCATCTGAAATGAACTCATGCACTCGGTCACGGACGGGGACCTGGGGGTGTTTTTGCATCAGGCGGCTCCATGTTTTAAAAGTCCAGAATCTCCACATGAAACTAGGTTTTCGCTTCTCATATAAATGAGAGACTCTGGCCACACCATGCCTGCGATCTGGCGTTGTTCCAGCTCTGCTCCCTTAGTAGGGGCCGTGCCAGGCACCCCCCACCCCAGCAGGGCCAATGGGCCCCACCCCACGGGCCTGGCTGGGGTAGGGAATCTGATCCATGCCCCGGAGGGAAAGGGAGCCTCCGAGGTGGGTCCACTCAGAGGCACCTTGTCTGCCTTGCACCGGCCTGTGCTGTCCAGTCACCAGCAGGACTTGTTCCTACCTCTTCCAGAATGTTCCTGTCTGGCCCCCTGCCAATGTTTGGCACTGAGATCCTCGGTCTGCATGGCTGGGCTTTGCAGCCTGTGGGTGAGACCGTCTGTCGCCCTCTGGTACCCCGTGAGAATGAATGCTCACAGGATCAGGGGGCGCAAGTGTCCAACAGGCCCCTGGGGAGAACTCTGCAAGGCTGGCTTCTGAGGGTCCTCTGGGCGTCTGTCTCCCGATGCAGTTACAACGAGGGGTCGTGGCGGTCAGCGGGACCCTGGCCTACGTTTCCCAGCAAGCGTGGATCTTCCGTGGAAGTGCGCGAGAGAACATACTGTTTGGGGCAAAGTACGACCACCAGAGGTAATGCCACCTGGGAACGCTCGAGGCTTCCCGGGGCGGACGCTGCTGCCGCTGGCTACCTGGCCACGGCTGCTACGTGGGCCTCTCGAACGAGATCTGATTAAACTCTGATTGGCGCCAGGTGGGCATCGGTGTCTTCCTGACCCGAGAGTTCAGGAGAGGTGCCTTCTGCCGACCTGCGGTTGTACCCGGGACACGGATGGGTCCCGGGGCAGAGCAGCGTGTGTTCAGGGGGGTTGGTCCCTGTGCATGTGTCGTCTGACTGGAGGAAGATAAATCTGGCAATTTTGCATGAGACCAAGTAACGAAAAGTTGGCTTGAAATTGTGAGCAGCGTGTATGCAATTAATGAGCCCTGCAATTATTAACTGGCACCAGAGGTATCAGAGTATGTTGCTGTGGATGTTCTCAAAATGGTCTAACGGAATAAAAACAAAGCTTGAGTCACAGCTTGGCAGACACTTTGGACCACTGTCTCCTAGCTCTGGTTTTCCGTGGTTCTTCGCCGAGCTTGGGGTGCTGCCCCGTCCACTCTCACTCAAGCTCCATAACCACCCAGCCCGGGATCCTGGCCTTAGACCCCCATTCTAGAGGAAGAGGCTGGGGCCCACAGGAGAGAGCTGGCCGTCCCGCGTCAACTCTGTATCAGGCTCGGGGAGGCGAGGGGTCCCGGGCAAGCTGCCCTCGGACACCAGAGACAAAGCCACTGGCCACCTTGCTCCCGTGACAACAGCAATGTCTCTAGGGGCAGCCCGGGAAGCGACGCTGATGCGTCTTCCTCCCCAAGCTAACCTCTGACCTTCGCACCCCCAGGTATCAGTACACAGTCTGGGCCTGTGCCCTGCAGGAGGACCTGAGCAGCTTTCCTTACGGAGAGGCGGGCGGAGCCCGCAGTCCCGCCCCTCAGCCGGGCCTGCGGCAAAGCAGCCTGACCGCCCGCGGCTGAAGGGCGGGGGTGGGGCAGCCCAGCCCATGCCCATCGATGCCCCGGAGGACGGAAAGGTCCCAGGAAACGTGGGAAAGCCAGGCTCTCCCACCTCGAATTCTCCACCTGCATCTGTTCTTGGGGGACGTCACCATGGAGGTACCACGAGCGCCGCTCACATTGGGTCAGCACAGTCATTCCTGGGGCCACTTCCAATCAGCCCGTCGTCTCAGGGAAGGTTTCTGGCTGAAGCTGCTTCCTCACCTCGAGGGCAGGCTCTGTCCTCTGGAGATGGGGGACCAGGGGACTGACGCTGTCGGGTCCCTGCGGGGGTGGCGGAGCTGGGACATGCTGATGACCAGTCTGCAGAAGTGTCTTGAGAAGGTCCAGGAAGCTCTTGCTCCCCAAGGCCTGTGGGGATGCGGGTGGGGCCTGGTGACGGGCAGCAGCCTTGCCCCTGCCCGCAGATCGGGGAGTGGGGCCTCAACCTGTCCGGGGGCCAGAGGCAGCGGATCAGCCTGGCGCGCGCCGTCGACTCCGACCGCGACATCTACCTGCTGGACGACCCCGTCGGCCGTGGACGCCCACGTGGGGCGGCATGTCTTTGAGGAGTGCGTTAAGAAGACGCTCCGGGGGAAGACGGTCGTCCTGGTGACCCACCAGCTGCAGGTGACGGGGACTCACAGGACTCACACGGTCACAGGACGGGTGTGCCCCGATGCCAGTCTCCTCCTTCTGCTGCCTCCACCTGCTCTGCTGGGCGGGGCTGTCCTCACCTGGACAGGGCCAGGGAGGGAGACACCGGTGACCCCGGTGACCCCGGCTCCCACCAGGCGCGGCCTGCTGCTGTCCGCGCGGCCTCTCTTGGTCCTGACTTCAAGCTCAGTGGGTCTAAGACCCCTTCTTCCAACCAGAAAAGGGAAAAGTTCCTGGGAGACCCAGGAAGCCCAGGCCTTCCCATTGCCGTGGTCCTGTCCCCAGCCCGTGCCTCTCCGTGCCGGGGGCCGGAGGTCTCAGAGTACATTCCCGGCGTCTGGGTCTGGCTGGTGGGGACTGCCTGGTCTCCTCTGAGTGGGCCGCGTCACCCCCAGGTCACGGCAGGCTGGGCTGATGAGGGGGCAAGCCCCTGGCCTCTCTGCTGGCCAGGGGTCAGGGCAGAGGAGAAGGGTGGGTCTCTTCTGGACTCCAGGAGGTGACTGGGGTGGGCTCTTGCCCAGTCAGGGTGCTGACATGGTGACCCCAGCTCTGTGCCAGGAAGGGTTGGTCCCTGGAGACCGCCTGCAGTGGGGTGGGGGGGTGCCATCATCCTGAGGGGTCCTGGGGTCCTGGAGGGGGATTCCGGGTACCTGACAAACGTGGTCACAGCCGTCCTCCCAGGGGTTCTCACTGGGGTCATAGCAGCCTCCATCCTGGTCCAACCCTCAAACCTCGCTCACCAGTGACCCTAGGCCTCGGTCTCCTCAAAGAGTCTAACCTTTCGCCAAGGTCCCTTCATCTCGCCTTTGCATGTTGAAAATGCAGACAGCCACCAGATGGCACCGGAATCTCCGTCTGGCTGACGGCGCTGGGGAGTAGACGGCTCCGAGCCTGGAACGGGGCCGTGGGCTTTTCCGGAATATTTCTCTGCTGCTCTGACTCCGAGTCCCCCAGGCATGCTCGCAGATGCCCCTGGGCGCTCGGGCTGGATGGCTGCTCCTCTGTCACTCGGGGGGACAAATGAAGGGAGGCAGAGGCGGCCCCTGGACTCCAGCCCGGCCAGATTCTACGCCTTTGTAGAACACAGCTGCCCAAGTCACACCGAGACGCACAGGGGGCACCTGGGCTCGTGGGCCTGAGTGGCTTCAGCAGCTTCTGGGGCTGGAATGTGGGCCCCTGCGCAGGCCAACCCCACACCCACGCCTCTGTCTCCCCACCTGGAAAACCGGCTCACCCCCAAGCTGCCTGCTTTCTGGACTGCGTCACAGGAGGCCAAGGGATGAGAGGCAAGACCCAGCTCCGAGAAGTTAGAAGATCCTGAGCAAAGATGAGAGGTGGTTTTCAGCAGCGAAGCTCTGTCAGAAAATGTGCCAGTTGGGCATTTAAAGCCAGACTCTGCCCTGACCGGGGTGACTCGGCGGGCGGCGTATCATCCTGCCAAGCGAAAGGTTGCTGGTTCGATCCCCGGTCAGGGCACACGCCTGGGCTGCGGGTTCAGTGTCCGGCTGGGGTGCCTACGAGAGACCACTGATCAATGTTCCTCTTGCACGTTGATTTTTTTTTTCTCCCTCTCTTTCTCCCTCCCTTCCCCCTCTCTAAAGATAAACAAAACCTCTTTAAAAAGACAAAAAACAAAGAGAAGCCCGGGCCGGTCCCACTCAGGTGATCTGTCCTCAACCCGCCCGGCCTCTCGCCCGCCTCCAGGAGCAAACTTCCTGCCCTTGGAGGGGCAGCTCCTGTAGGGAGCCTGAGTGGGCTCCCCGCTTTGTACTCATGAGACCCGCGGTCACTAGATCAACCCTTCTCCACTGGGGGCTGTCTCGCCCCTACAGGGCTCCCGGCCACATCTGCAGCCATTCTTGTGGCCACAGCTGCGGGAGGGGACACTGCTGACAAGCAGTGGGTGTAGGCCAGGAAGGCCGAGTGTCCTGCAGTGCACGGGACAGGCGCCCACACCAAAGCGTGACCCGGCGCTCGGGGCCGACAGGGTCCAGACCGAGCCGGCTCGGCACTCTTTCCTGGGAGGGGCAGGAGCTCACTGCGGGTGGCGTCACTGTCTCCACAGTTCCTGGAGTCCTGTGACAAAGTCATTTTGTTGGAGGACGGAGAAGTTTGTGAGAAGGGGACCCACAGAGAGTTAATGGAGGAGAGAGGGAGCTACGCGAAGCGGGTTCACAGCCTCCGCGGGCTGCAATTCAAGGTACGTGCGCACCTGGGCGCCGGGCTGCCGAGGCCGCGGGAGAGTCCGCCATTCCGCTTTCAGAAGGCATTTCATTCCATCTCCAGGACCCCGAGCACGTTTACAACACGGCGATGGTGGACGCCCCCAAGGAGAGCCCCACGGACAGAGACGAAGGGCCGGTACGCCCCGGTTCAAATCGCACCTCCGTGAGTCCCCGTGGCCCCCGCGCAGACACACATCCCTCTGTTTCTCACCCCAGTTTTGGCTCCAGGAGAAGAGGAGCAGGGAGGATGAGGACCTGACATGGACTCAGAGTTCGCAACATCAAAGGTACTCAGCGTCCCTTCCCTCAGTGACATGGCCCCGAATACAGGGTCCGGCACGGACAACGCCGCTGTTTCATCACCAAATCACAGGCATGTCATTCTGTAGCTTAACGAGCACACCACATGACACTTCAGGTGAAATGTTCCAGTTAAAACAATAAATTACACTGATATTATTACCCTACCAACCACACCCAAGCCGGCATTACCTCGGCGGGACCCCGTATTTGTTGAGCATCCACGGCTCCAGACAGAGAAGCCGACGCGCGGCGCGTGTCCTTCGGGCTGACGCGGGTTCTGTGGTTCCCTGCCGTGGGAGCCTTGGGGCTGCGCTGCCGGAGTCCGAGTCTTGCCTTGACCGCCGGCTGGTTTTATGACGTTGAGCAGGACAACTTGGCCGCTCCGAGCCTTAGTTTATCAACCCATAAAATGAGGAAGTAATAATACCGGCCTCATGGGTTCTTGCATAATTATTTAAGAAGCTGTACATAAAATAATTAGCAGAGTGCCTGACGTACAACGACCCTCAATAGTGATGATTTTTATTGGTTGAGAAGGTCAAAGCAACGCACAGGGATCGACTAGATTAATTGGAGGCTGGTGCCCAGGCAGGAGTTGCACGCGGCGCCGGGGAAGGAGCGGGCGGCCGCGAAGAGGCTGAGGTGCCATCGGGTCATTCGCTCCTTCAGCAGACGAGGACTAAGCGATCGACTGTGTGCCAGGTGCCTGGCGAGTCTGAGAAGAAGAAGACAATATGTCTCTGTCCTCGGGGTCTGGGACAGGCGGCGGGGCCGTCACAGGCCAGTGGAGAACCATGGGAGGCTGTGGTTAGAGAAATGGGGAGCTGTGGTCTGAGCAGCAAACCAGGGAGGGCCTCGCAGAGGGGGCAGCCCCCGGACTGGATATGCAGGTGTTTGCCAGCGACACCAGAGGGGGACAGGGAAGACTTGCGGTTTGGGGCAAGAGGGAATTTCAGGAAGGCAGAATGGGGAGGTGGCGGATGGGCCCGGCGAGGGCCAGGCTGACCTAGCGGCCACTCTGTGTCCTCAGACCCTGTCTCCGTCCACCCCTCATCCACTCAACATGGTCGAGCCCCCACTCTGGGCCTGGCCCTGTGCCGGGCACTGGGAGAGCACAGGGAGCGAGACCCACCGCCCCCTGACACCGCACGGTGTCTCTCCCAGTGAGCGTTCTCTCCTCGCTGGTGTGCAGCTAAAAAACCCTCCGAGGCTCTGTCATTAGATCTCAGGTGCCATCCGTGTTAGGATCACCGTCACTGTATGTGCTCCCAGGCTTAGAAAGCAAGACCCCACCAGCTAGACAGCAAGGCGCAGCGCTGCGCGGAAGCACGGCGGGCTTCAGAGGCGTGAAAATGTGGGGGGAAACGTGTCTTCTAATCCAGCGGGTGAGTCTTGGCACCCGTAATGTGCTGGTGACAAGGCATGCGCGCTGGGAAGGGCGGCGTCTTTACTGCTTTGCAGGGCGCTGGGCTGCAGGGAGCCGCTTGCCCGGGAACGTCCAGGGGCTGCCTGGGGTCTGGGGTCCTGTGCCATTTTCACGCACCCCCCACCTCTGGAGAGCCAACTGGCATTGTGGGATGAACTCATCTGGGGGCTACAGGGAGGGGACTGGTTAAGGGCGGATCTGCCCGCCAGGCCTGGCCCCAGCGGCTGCTGCGGCGCAGGGAAGGGAAGCTGATCGCAGGGCATCAGTCTGGGTGGGCAGGTGGGACCTGACCCGGCCACCTCGCTCCAGGGCACCCTCCAGCCCAGGCAGCTCCCTCGTTCACAGTCCCAGATGGAGGGAGACACAGTGAGCCGGAGTCCGTGCTGAGGCCGTGGGGTTTCAAAGAGATGAGAAGGGAAAGGTTCCCTGCGAGAGGGCCTGATGGCTGTGTCTGATGGCTGTGTCGCGGAGCCGCCTTTGAGGTGTGGCAGCTCGCCCGCCGGCAGGGCGCACACAGCCTGGGGCCCGGAGTGTCTGGCTCTAGGCGTCCTCACTGTTTACAAAAGCCAAGTAAGGTTCACGTTTCGGCTTTGGGGCTGAGGTTTTCATGCCTCTCTGGGGAGAGGGAGGAGAGATGCGCTCATCCTGGCTGCGGGAAGGGCTTCGGGTTTCCATGAGAACGTGGTGGTCGCTTTCTTTCCACCTGGACAATGGAGAGGACTCGGGACAGCCGCACGGCTGGATCAGGAGTCCAGGCAGGGGCTGACCTAGGAGGACCCTGGGGTGTTTTCTGAGTGGCATGAGCTGTGAGCAGACGGGCCACCTCCCTGCTCCCCCATAGCAGATGCTGTGGGCGTCCTCTGCTCTCCTTGGCCTGGGGCCTCTCTCTGGCAGCAGCAGGGGTGGGGTCGAAGGTCGAGCTGGAAGTGCTGGGGACTCACCCTCCAGGGCACCACCCGGTCCTGTGGGAACTGGTGCAGAAAGATCCCAGATCCCTGGGATCCTGTGAGAAACCCTCGGCTGTGAGATCTGTCCTGGCCCGAGGGTCCCCTGTGTGGGATTGAGACCTGGCTGGCGCGATGCAGAGCCTCCCTCTGTTGCCTTCTCCGGCTCCCCCCTCCGTCCCCCCCCACCCCCGCTACCGTCTAACCCGCCTGCAGCCGCAGCCTCACCTCGGCAACTGCTCGGGGAAAACTTGACCAGCCAATCCCCGTCTCCCCAGGGCTGAGCATATAGTAGGTGCTCAGCAAATAGGTCTCGAAAGACCAAAAGGCACCTGCCTCCAGGGCTGCCGTGAAGACCAAACCAGATAACCAAACTGTGTCGAGAGCCTGAAAGCACAGGGCGCATGGTGGGAAAGACACCAGCCCGGGGTGGTGGCGTGGAGTGTGGGGAGGGCCGCCTGCCCCACGGGGCTCCCACCCCGCGCCGGGGGACTGCAGGACTTGTGTCTGTCCCCACAGCCCCTCTGCACCAGCTCGTCCAGACCGAAGCCCCCCAGGAAGGAACCGTGACCTGGAAAACGTACCACATGTACATTAAGGCGGCTGGAGGTGCGGCATTCAACAACGGGCTGATTTCCTTTGCATTAAAAAAATTTCCTTCTTACACTTCCGGGTTCACGTTTTACGATTTCTTTAACAAGTACTCTCTTTAGGCTGGGGCGGTGTACCAATGCTTTTAATTTCCCCCTAAAAATCCAAAGTCTGATAATCTGGCCTTTGAAACAGGGTCGCCTTTCCTCTCCATTGAAGCTGCCGGGGTCCGGTTATTGGAGCTGCGTGAGCGGGGGGCGGGGGAGGGCAGCCCAGCCAGGGTCCCCGCAGCCTCCCCTCTGCTTAGCTCCCAGCTCAGGGCGGGGTCCCTGCTCAGCCTGCGAGGGGCGCACCTCTGCAGCCCCCGTCTCTCCCCAGCTGGGCTGGGTTTGAACCTGTTTGTTGTTAAAGAATTGCAAGTCACTTCCCCTAGAGGGCATATTGGTGGTTTTTCCAGAAGGTGACAACTTGGCTCTGTTTTCCAACCAGGCGGACGGGTGCCCCCACTTGGGTCAGGGGCTCCGCACCCAGAAGCGTCCCACCGCTTGGAAGGAAGGGTCCCAGGGGTGGGGGCCCTTTTCCTGTAGATTTGAAACTTCCCATGGGGCTAGGCCCGAGGAAGTTAAGCCCTCGGCTCCCGGAACCTACCGGACCTGTCTGTCCCCCCTCTCGCAGGAAACATCCTGTCCTCTGCACCCTGTCCCTTCTCCTCCTGATGATCGGCAGCTCCGCCTTCAGCAACTGGTGGCTGGGTTTCTGGTTGGACCAGGGCTCCCAGGTGAGTGCCCCCGGCCTGGAGAGCACCGAACGGCTGGCTTACCGGAAAGTCCCACCCCATCCAGCGCCCCTCAGGGAGCTCACTCGTTTGCCCCCCAGGGGGCCCCAGTTCATGAAGTGGAGACCCACTGCTTGTACCATATGACGCAGACCCCGAAATCCCCTTCAATGGTCCAAGACGGACGGGGCATTGGGGTGTGGTTTGCCACCTTCAGTTTTTAAAGAAACTGTTAAAGATGACGCCAGGCGAATGCAGTTCATCTGCAGGGCCACAAGTGTGCGGAGCGGGGTCCGTTCCGCAGCCTCTGCCGTAAGGGGCTGGGGAAGCCTAACAGATGCGTGTCTTCCTGCCGCTGCAGGGGGACTGGCATCCTGCCATGGACCCTGCCCGGCGCTGGAGGGCTCCGCCCTTCCAGGCTGGGCTCCCCAAAGCCCCTCTGCGGGAACAAGGCATGTAAGAGTCAGACTGACCCCTGGATGTGCTGTGGGCCCCTGCGTGTCTCTCTCTGCCTGCCATGGCTCTCGCTGGGCCAGGGCCCCTCCGGGGGGCAACTGATGAGTTGGCCGTCGCTCGGGGAGGTTCGGAAGCTCGCCCAGCTCTTGGCCAATGGAGCCCCAGGGAATGCTCTGGGGTTGCCTGCCCATCCACCAAGGTTACATTTTGGTACAGTTCTGTTGCTATGACAATCGAAACGAGGAGGCACTGGGGAAATGTGGGCAGCAGAGAGGGGCTACAGCCCCCCTGGAGTTTGGCACGGTTTCCTGAGGCCGTTCCCAAGGGGAGAAGCCCACGGTGGCCTGCCCCATGCAGCAGGAGAGCCACATTGGTAATGCGCGTGTGTCCCCAGATCCCGCTTGCGCGCGGAGAGCCCGAGGTTTCGGGCCGGGTGCAGCCTCCTCCCAGGCGGTGCCGCTGGCTGGCGGAGCAGGCAGCAATGGTGGCAGCCCCGTGTGCGCCCGTCCCCCAGACACGGGGCCCCGCTGAAGGCCCTGCAAGGCCTCCCCTCTCATCAGCAAGCACCCCGGGACCCTGGCTTTTATGGATGCTCATCCATCAGCCGCCGCCCCGGGTTTACGCTTCCACTGCTGCTGTCATCAGCAAAATGGTGTTTAGAGGAAAGATGCTCGTTTGCTCCCCAAAGGCAGTCTTGACTTTTAGCACATGACTCAGAGAACAACGAAGCGGCCGGTTTCTCAGGAGCAAGAGAGGGCCTCTCTCCATAGGCGCTGGCAAAAAAGCGTGTTCTCCCTGGGCAGGTGCGCCCACCCAGGGTCTCTTTGATCATCCCAGGGCCCTGGGTTCACCAGGGTCCTGAGCGAAGGAAAGGGAGGGGCTTGGGCCACCCTGTCACACAGAGAGGCCCTGAGGTTCCCAAAGGCCTGGTGGCTTCCGCCGGGCAGCTGGGCAGGTCGGAGGCAGGTCCCTGACGGACGGATGCTCAGCCAGCCTCATGGAGTTCCCATCTCCTTTGCGCCTGTCATCCTCCCGGCCCAGCGTCACCGCTGGTGCCCTGAGGTTCAGCTGGCTTCTGGGACAGCTGCTCTGTGCCTGCCTGGGTTGCCTCCTTCGCCCCTTGGGGTCACGGTGGCCCAGCAGGAGGACCCATGCCGAGGTCAGAGGCCCCAAAGGGAACCGACGTGGTTTTTACCACCAGACTCATTCTTAACAATAATGACCTCTTTCCAGTTTCTTCTTCCTGGAGAATTCCCACTCTCTCAGCTTACCGACTCTTGGTGCTTCTTCCTTGCTCTTCTGCAAAGGTGACCTGCGGGTCCCAGGGCAACAAGAGCTCGTGCGAGCTGGGCGCCGTGCCGGCGGACACGGGGCGGCACACGTTCCTGTGGGTGTGCCTCTCTGCACGCCGGGAGGGCCTGGGGCCGGAGTGCACAGGTGTAGCCCACGTTTAAGCAGAACTTAGGTTTTTACTGCCTCGGGTACAAAATCCCCCCATCCTCCAAAGGGACCCCAGGCCGCAGCCTGGGTTTGCGGGGAAACTCGACTTGGAGGTCGAGTCCCAAGTCTACTCTCATTCCCGGGGCCCCCAGGGAGGGACGCAGCGTCTCTGACCCTGCACAGCCGGCCCCTCATGCTGGGCTCCTGCAGGAAAGCCAGGCCCTGGGCGCCGCCCCGCAGCCCTGCGGAGGGCCGGCTCTCCCAGACACACGCCCGCCACCCTGGGCCCCCCGATGGTGCCCACAGGTCTTGCAGAGCCCCATGAGCTTCTTCGACGCGACTCCCAGCGACCGGCTCATGAACCAGTTCTCCAAGGACATGGACGAGCTGGACGCGTAGCTGCCGTTCCACACGGAGAACTCCCTGCAGCAGTTCTTTATGGTGCTGGCCATCCTCCTGATGCTGGGGGTCGTGTTTCCTGCCGTCCTGCTCGTCCTGGTTGGCCTTGCTGTGGGTTTCCGGGTTCTTCTACGGTAGGTCGACGCGCCGTTTCAAAACAAGGAGTGAGCAAAGCCTACACGTGTTTGGGTGACCCCGTCGCGTCAGGCGGTTTGAGTCCCGAGTCCCAGAGCTTCGACTCCCCAGGGGGCTGCGCCCTGCGGAGGGCTCGGGTTCAAGGTCGGCTCCTGTGATGTCCGCTCAAAGCTGCCTTTGAAGACGCCTTCAGCAGATGGGCGGGCGACGCCCCAGATCCAGATCCTCCCCCAGAACTGGAAGAGACCCCCTTTCCTTTGGCTGGGCACCAAAAAGCGGCTGGCTGCATTTCGGGCTGCCCCGCATGGAGGGCCCCGGTGTGAAGACTAGAGTGGCATCGCAGGCGGCCAGCCACTCCTGCTACCAGGAGCTCTCAGAACAAGACCACACACAGTGGGAGGAGTGGCTCCCACTGCGGACACCCACGTTTACGGGATGCCCCCCACCACACACACACACAACTGGGATGGCCCCCCCAGAGGCAGACGGTGCGCCAACCGCTGGCCCCTAGTTTGATACCACCTGTCCAACTTTACCGTTCTCCCGAGTGCACAGTCGGGCCTGTGCATACCGAGGCGAGCCCCCCCGAGATCCCACCTGGCCACCCTCTTGATGCCCCCACAGCGTTTTCCGCAGGGGGTTCCAGGAGCTCAAGAAACTGGAGAACGCCAGCCGGTCCCCCTGGTTCTCGCACATCACTTTATCCATGCAGGGCCTGGACGTCATCCACGTCTACGACAGGAGGGAGGACTTCATCAACACGTGAGTGCTGGCTGCAGCCCCGCCTCCCACCTGAGCCGCGACGGGGGCTGACGGGCGCCTGGACCCCCGACCCCGAGGAGGGAAGTCTGGGCTGGCGGGGCCCACCCGGACAGAATCGGGGCGCCCTCCCAGACATTCAGCCTCCAGCGTCTGGGGCTCCCAAAGATGGCAGCGCGTTCAGTGACAACTTCAGTGTGGGGTTGGCATATTTCCTTTTTTCACGCTCAAAGTAAAATGTGTTCAATTTAAGAAAATAGAAAACAGAAATAAAAGAGCTGCCCACAGGCCCCCAACCCAAATCTTGTTAATATTTTCATATACTTCCTTCTAGTCTTTTGTTCTCTTTCTGGAATATTTATAATCACTTTGTTCCGACTTTATTTTTAAATAGCATCTTTATGTTATTGATGTTATTACATGGTCCTTGTCAAGGTAAATTTTTACAGGTCACATTACATTTTACTTAGTGGACCGACCACTTTTCTTCTTTGTAAAATGTGGGGAGTCGGCTGGAAAATCTCTCCGGAGTCTTTCGGCTCCGAACTTCTAAGACACAATATACTCCCCGACAATCTCTGAGCACCAATCACAGTCGATTCACTGTGGGAACCAGCAACTCCAGGTTTTAGGAGCTCCCCGCACAGAACATGTCTACCCCCGCCTCAGGTCACAGTGGGACGGGGGTCCCCAGGGCAGGGGCAGGGGTTCTGCTTCATGCTCGGGTACACAGCCGCTTTCCGTTGGGGCTTCCCCATCTCAGGGGCTGTGGGGGTCCTCCGAGTCCAACTGGAAGATAAGGGGGGAGATTTGGGTGGTGGACCTGCACGAACTCTTTATTGGCTCAACCCCTGTGAAGATGCTCATCATTTCTGCACACTTCATCGGCCAGATTTCAGTCACATGGGCTCGCCTAACTGCAAAGGGGGCTGGGAAATGTAGTCCAACTGCGTCCGTAGGAGGAAAAGGAATTGGCGAATCTACAGCAGTCTCTGCCACATGGATTTTTGTTGTTTTTTTCTCATTTATGTAATGTCCGACATGCGCTGAGTGCCTTCTATGCTCTTCACAAGATACTGGGGCGCTGAAGAGTTGTTTTTTTCTCTTCTCCTTCCTTAAAAAGCTAACACACATTTCAAGGTTAGTATTTAATTCCCTCCCCTTCGGCCCTTCGCCACCCAGAGCTCAGTGTGGACTTGGCGTCCTTGACTTTGGCTCTCGTCGGCTCGTCCTGTTGCTGGTTTGACCCGAATGTCGTGGGTCACACATTGGGCCGCCCCGTGTCCGTCTGTCCTGTTGCTGGTTTGACCCGAATGTCGTGGGTCACACATTGGGCCTCCCCGTGTCCGTCTGTCCGAGGAGCAGAATCAAGCGTTGTCCCGCGTAGGTGTCCGGCGATGGGGGGCAGTGTGCTGGTGGGAAGCACCCGGTCTGCCCTTAAAACGCTCTCTCCCTTTAGCCTCTGAGCCTGGTGGTCTGAGGCCGGAGCAGGGGAACGGGGGCGGGGCCACCACACCCTAGGGCGACCTCCGGCTCTGGCTCGTTCTCTCCTCTCCGCGGCTCATCCCCACGGACCCCGCTGCCTGTGCGGAGGGGCTGGGGCGGGCTGGGGGCCACCCGCAGCACTGGGTCCCTAGAAGCACTGCCGAGGCCCTGGCCACGGGCGGGCTTGGCCTGGGACCCCTGCCCCATGGCCCTTTGATCTGGGGACTCTCTACCCGATGCTGAGCGATGTCACATCACGACCGCAGCCCGGACGCCACCGTCCCTCTGCACGCAACTCCAGGAACCGCAAACACGGGCGGGATCTGAGGAATGAAGTCCAGGGGTGGGCCACCTCTTTGTCACTCTGCCCTGTGCTCCTTCACGCAACGGCCACACGGCGGAGGCGCAAGGAGTCAGCTTCCCCTCCTGCAAGAGAGCCCCAGCTGTGCAAGCAATGGCCTCGAGGCTCCGCCCCCTTGTCTGGGGAGGGAAACCAACCAAGCACTCTCCCCTCCCTCCTCTACCGTCACAAATACCGGTCACCCCTAAAGGTGACCTCCTCCATAACCCACCCCCCTCTTCTCATAGATTAAGGGGCCAACGGTCAATTGCACAAGGCCTTTGTGGGTGGCTGACGCCAAGACAGGGATCCTTTAAGGTAGAGTGTGAGGTACGCATCCCCTTTGGTTCTCAGCTGGGGTTCCAGGTGCCAGTTCTGGGAAAGACAGCCAAGGGTCCACTCAGGACACACTGTGCGGTGGCCACATGGGATGTCTCGAAATACGTACGCATCAAAAATGTCTAAGACGGCAGATTTTAGAGCGCATGGATGTATGTCCGTTCCTGGAACTGTGCACTCGCCCTCGGTTACGAACGCCCTGTCGCCGTCTTTCTCCAGCAGCCCTGACTCGGCTCTACCGACGCCCAGCCTGACCCCCTGTTGCGTCCGGTATCTTCACCTCAGGTTTAAGGCACTAAATGATGACAACTGTGGCCACCTGCTCTATTTCAGCTGCGCCCTCCGGTGGTTTGCCCTGAGGACGGACATCCTCATGAACATCGTCACCTTCATCGTGGCCTCGCTGGTGACCCTGAGTTCCCCTGCTATCGGCGCTTCAGCCAAAGGCTTGTCATTGTCCTACATCATCCAGGTGACAGCTGGGGTGGGGCTGGGTACAAGGCAGGGCGGGCGTAATAGAAAACCCAACTCAACTGGGGCTAAACAACCCAGAGAGCTTCGCGGTCCGCATCGCTCAGGGCTGGTGGCCGTGTGGGCTTCGGGCATGGCTGGGTCATGTTCCCTGGCCTTGTCCTCCTCCTGACATGACTTCGTTCACGGGCGTGGTGACCAGCACCTTCTGAGGGCTACAGGAGGAGGAATGTGAAGGGAGGCGTTTCCTGCCCATGGAGCAGAAGCCCTGGGCTTTGTACTCTTACTGGGTTAACGGAGGCATCCCTGAACTTGTCAGTGGCTTGGGGGGATCAGGGTCACCGGTGCAGGCTGAGAGGCGGGTGGAGTCACACCACTGCCCGAAGACCTGCCCCGGCTCACGCGCCTGTTGTGTGAGAGCCAGGATGTGAGCCCAGGTCGTCGGGGTCTGATCCCACCTGAGGCTGACTCCCCTGCCCTGACACGACACCCCGTGTCTTCCTCTTTGGAAGCTTCTCGGTTGCGGCCCTTCTCCAGGGCGCTCCAAAGCCCCAGGAAACGTGTCCGGGCGTGGGTCTCTCTTCATTTACTCTGTCCAAGGCTGTGGGTTATCTCACACTGAAGTCAACTCTCTCATCAAGTCGGAAAAAGGGTTTCCTTTTTGCTTTTCTCCTGCTGACAATATCCTCATCTCCCAATCCTGTTTTCTTGGTCCATGATACCTTTTGGTGAACATCGAGTTTCTTACCCCAACCGTCTTCGTTCCCTTTCTTTTACCTCAAAACCTCCATGTTCTCATCCCGTCTTTATTCTGGGAAACCTTCCTTCGCTTTGCCTTTCGGCCATTCTTTTGAATTTTAAGTTTGGCAATCTTTGTGTACTTGATTCCCACAAACTCTTTCTCAGTGAGTTTTTAAAAGAATCATTTTTAAATGGATGCCTATACATTTTCAAACCTCTCCGAGTACATTAATTAGAGAGAGAGGGCCCTCCCTCCCGTAAACTGTCCTCTCTCCTTTGACCGCTACCAGCTTCTCCCCAGTCCCCCGGCCTTCTGTGCCATTGGCTTTGTTTGTGTGACTCTCGGTCCGTCTGCACTGGAGGAGGAGGGGCCGGGTGGGGGTTCAGGGCTCCCTCTGGCTTTACCTGGGCCCTGAGGGGTCTCTCCTGATGGGAAGTGGTGCAGCCGTGGGTAGGTGCCTGGGTAAGGCTTTCCAGGCAGGGAGCTAGATTTAAAGGGGTTTTATCTGGGGTACTGCTCTGGGAGCCCCCGAGTCCCGGGTAGCTCGCTCAGTTCCTTTAGAGTGTCCAGCTGCCTTGGGTTTGGAGAAACAGGCAGGGAGTGGAGCTGGTGGGCCCCAGAGGAGTCGCTGTGAACAGACGGCCTGTTAATTAGCCTCTTTGTGGCCCCTTCTCACACCCGGAGCCCCCCTCACTCTGCTAGACTGAAGGCCCTGCCATCCCCGGCCAGTCGTGCTGCCTCCATTCTCAAAACGCTTCCCGCCTCTTTCCGGCGTCCCGAGAGCCGCAGCTCTCATGCGGTGACACCTCTTCCTGACAGCCTTGCTAGTAAAGGCCTCTTCTTTTTTGAAAATCTCTCTGGTGTCATTTTACTGGTATTTTGGGAAGGAGGAACAAAAATACACTCTCAGGACTCCGTCTTAAGTGGGAAAAACGGATATTCCTGGTTGCTGGACGTTCTTGCTGATTGTCTAGGAAGACACGAGGCAGATGACGTTCGATGGATTTTCTTATTCCCAGTGAAACAGCTCTCGCCCACTGAGGTCACGCTTTTGGGGGGTACCGCCAGCTTCCCGAGAGGCCGTGCGCAGACATCGCCGTAAGGTCAGGAGGAGCCGGCCCACACTGAGACCTAGGGGATCATGGAGCATGAGCTTCCTCGGGGAACACAGGACCCGAGTGACAGAGGTCCCTCGGGAACGGGACAGGATCCCCAAATGGATGAAAACTGGGGTGAAGTCCCACAGAGCAGAAAGGGGACATAAAGGGACATGGACTACTGTCACGGAGGAGGAGACACTCTGGGGCCAATTCTAAACCCGCAAGGGTTACCCAAGTCCACGAGGCGTGGATGCTCTTAAACTTCACAAAGTCCGTGCGCCGTCTCCAAGCAGGAAGGGGCTTCAGCTGCCCACAGACGAACCCCTCACGCCTCGCCCCCTCTGGGCCTTGCTCTTCCAGCCTCTGCTGGGACTTTCTGGGGCCACCTCCTGGCTGAGTTTCCTGGGGCTGCCGCGGCAGCTGAGCAAAAGCTAGTCGCTCAAAGCTGAGACGGTTCTCTCACGGCGGTGGAGGGCGCAGGGGCGACACCAAGGCGTCTCCCTCGGAAGGCGCCAGGGGACGAGCTGTTCCTCTGTCCCAGCTTCACACTTCTGCGTCTTCTCTCTTGCGTCTCCTCTTCTGCCTCTTTTGAGAAGACTCGTCATTGGATTTAGGACCCACCCGGGTCCTCCAGGGTCCTCTCAAGAGCCTTGACTATGCTCGCCAAGGTCCTTTTCCCAAGTGAGCAAACATTCGCAGGTTCCAGGGATGCCGATGTGGACCTACCTTCCGGGGGGACCGCCCTTGGCCCTGCCCCTGATACAACTTCTTGCACCCGACTCTCAGGGGAGGCTTCTGGGGGTCCCTGGGCCGAAGGGGGGTGACCTTACCAAGCCACCTGCCCCAGGCTGGGCCCAGCAAGCAGACGGGCTGGGTGGCTGTCTTCTGCCTCTGATCCTCTGTGATGCCTCTTGGCTGTGGGTGGGGGCAGAGCAGGGAGGGTGGAGACATGCAGGACACCCCCACCCTGCGAGGTGGTGGGCGGGCGGCAAGGGCCCTTCCCCAGCAGCCCTGGGTGGAATCCCTGCTCAGAGCCGCTGCTGAGACCAGGGGCGGTGGCCTGGTGGGTGGTGCCGTGGTGGCTGACACTCCCCACCTGGAGTGCCTAGGAAAACGCAGTCACTGTTTGTTTCTAAAATACAAAGGAAGTGTTTACAGGCAAAACGCCCACCCAGAGGAGCTTGCTTCTGGGCTCTTGGCTGGGAAGGGGAGCCAGCTGTCGGCTGTGGGCTGTTGGAGTGAGAGTGAGCGGAGAGGGGACCGCGCTGGTGGCCCCCGAGGCGGGATGGGGCCCTGACGGTGCCTGTGCTCCTCCTCCCACAGCTAAGTGGGCTGCTCCAGGTGCGTGTGCAGACGGGGATGGAGACCCAGGCCGAGTTCACCTCCGTGGAGCGGCTCAGGGAGCGCATCTCGGTGAGACACACTCACTGCCTCCGGCAGAAGTCACCGAAGGTGGGATCTTCCCACACATGAAAGGGGTCTTTTTGAAAACTGAACTCGGACTGCACCTCGCTTCTTAAAACCCACGTCTACAATACCGCCTGAAGTTCCTGATGCTGAGAGAGAGATTCTTTTTTAAAAAGCCGTTTCCCCAAGGCTGTTTCTGTACACAGAAGAGGGAATTCGGTGACTTACCTTAGTTTCCAAAAGTTAATATTTGGTTGACTAAAAAGTAAATTGAAAAAAAAAACAAACAACTTAGTCTAACTTTTCTTTAAAAGTTTTTCTGTTCACCTTAAAAATCCTGCTGTTCTTTGAAAAGAAGTCTAGCCAATTCAAAAGAGCGCTTTTAAAGGCCTTTGAATAGCGTTTGGCCCCTTTACAAATGTAATCCCACACTTTAAAACTGCATTTTAAAATTTAACCGATTACATTTCCTTTGTAAGTACCCTGATTATCTGATTTAACAAACAAACCCTCTTGAGGTTACATAAATCTAATGAATACAGGTTTCTGTAACCCACCTACAAACACAGTGGGTTTTGTGCCCCTGCTGGTGTAGCTCGGTGGATTGCGCATCGGCCTGCAAACCAAAGGGTCGCCAGTTCGATTCCCAGCCAGGGCACATGCCTGGGTTGCAGGCGAGGTCCCCAGTAGGGGGTGTGCAAGAGGCAACCACACGTTGATGTTTCTCTCCTTCTCTTTCTCCTTCCCTTCCCCTCTGTCTAAAAATTAAAAAAATCTTTTTTAAAAAACCTTAAATACAGTGGGTTTTGACTCTATCTAAAAATCCCAGTGCTATATATAAACAATAAGCTTCTAACTTAAAATCATGTTTAAATAAATTACTCAGTTACAATTTTAAATTAGAATCACACGTCCAAATGTTATTATTATGAACTCTTAATACATCAAATACGCAGGTTCCTTAAGCTAAAAATATTACCGTTACAACTATGCTTCTTGAAACACTTTTCTTATTAATTGTAAATTCTCCATGGGTTCGACGCACTCACTGTCTAGAAATACAGCCATTTTCTGTGCTAATGGTAATTGCTTATCAACCAGAAATTTGGGCTGGTCGGCCACACTCATGGGGCACCAGGAGCCCTATTTCTTGTCCCTAACAGGGACGCCTTAGCTTCAGAGGAGGGGTTGGTCTTGTAATGTAGCCATGTCCCTTCACGGGACTTTGCATCAAGTGGACCCTTTGGCAATGTAAATGTCCTTCCCAGGGAACTCTGACCTTGACGTCTTGCATTCATGTCATCTTCCTGCTTCCCACTCCACGACCCCCATTCCCGCAGACACCGGATCTGGATGAATTCTGTGCCTCTCAAGCCTTGGTCTCTATGGGTCCCACTGCTTCCAGGTCATGAGGTCACCCAGCTGAAGCTTGCCCAGGCCCACGAGGCCCCCTGCAAGCTGTCCCTTAGAGTCGTCCTCAGTGAGCTTGCTTGCTGTTCCTCCAAGTGTCCGAGTTTGCTCTGGCCTCGGGGCCTTTGGGCGGCCACCCGCTCGGCCTCCTGGGGGGCCCTGGACTCGGCTCCTCCTGAGTCCACGCCTTCTCAGCATCCGACGTGCCGTCTGCACGGTGCCCCCTCCACTCTTCTGCTACCTTTACCCCTCTCGCCCCCCGGAACACACAGTCTCTGGTCTAGAACCCTCTGTTCTATGGGCTCCACTTCTGAGGTGCTTTTCTTCCTCAGTCCCTGACCCCCCCCACTGGAACGGGAGTCTCCCGTGTGCCGGGTCCTCACCGGGCTAGTTCCCCAGGGGCGCTCGCCCAGACTGTGCGGGTGTCTGCGCCGAATGAACGCAGAAGCGAATGAGTACTAACTGGTCATCCACCGGTCATTCTGCTTTTCAGACCTGTGTCCCGGAGAGCACGCGGACCCTCCACATGGGGGCCTGTCCCCAGGACTGGCCCAACTGCGGGGAGATAACGTTCAGAGACTATCAGATGAGATACAGAGACCACACGCCCCTTGTCCTCGATGGGCTGAACTTGAACATCCCAAGCGGGCAGACAGTTGGGATGTTCGGCAGGACAGGTTCCAGTGAGGATGGGCCCCGGCTGCATTTCTTCCAGGTTGTTCGCTTTGCATTTCCACTGGCTCTGCCGGCGGAGCCGCACCGGAAGGCGGTGTGTGAGCGTGCGGCAGGAGGGCTGTGTTTTTCCCTCAAAACTTTTCACTGTAAGTTAGGATTTCAGGTTGAACGGGTGTGTGCGGTTGGAAGCAAACACACATCGGGTTTTGAGTTAATTAGATGAGAATCATTCTGGTGAAACAACACCCAGAGGTTGCACCGTGCGAGCCGCCGCGGCGCAGGGCGGGGGCCGACCGTGTGAGGGTGGCTGGTGGTCGCCTCGGTGGTCTCTGTGCCATCACAGGGGTGCGGGTCCTTGGTCTCCGGGCCCGAGGCTGGTGACTGACAGGTCGCTGTCCTGGGCTAAGCAAGCACTGCCCGGGGAGTCGCTGGGGCACGACCGCGGCCTGCCGTCCCCGACCCCTCGCCCTCAGCCACCCAGCGCCCTCTCCTCTCCTTCGCGGCAGGTACAACCTGGATCCCTGCGAGAGGCACACGGATGAGAAGCTCTGGCAGGTTCTGGAAAGAACGTTCATGAGAGACATGGTAGGTCTCAGGGCTACCCGGGATGAGTCAGTTTAACACCCGAGCCCAGACACCAGGCCCAGGCCTCCGTTCAACCGGCACGGGGCCACATCTATCTGTTGGCCCCAGATATGTCAGAAGACACAATCCTTGGTTACTTGTTATGATTAAAAAACAAAACAAAACAGGAGATCAGATTTCCTGGGTCTCTGCAATGATTCAGCCCAGACCTCCGCATGTACCGCCCCACTTGGTCCTGACTACAGCCCCCTGAGCTCGGTGCCCCTGTCTCCTTTGCGACAGAGGCAGAAATTAAGGCTCAGGAGTGGCAGGTGCAGGCTAGTGAGGGCGGAGTGGAGAGCAAACTGTGTCCACTTGACATAGAGCCCAGGGAGCGCCCTGCTGCTCGGTCGGCAGCCTCACTTGCCTCGGGGAACAATAAGCCCCGGGAAGGTGGGGGCGGGGGACGCTCCCAGACCAGCGGGCAGGCTGGTTGGAGGGGCCCCTGTCCTGCATGGGCTAGGGCTGGGCCCCATGGGGGATACTTCCCCCCCAGGACTCGGTTCCAAGGTGAGCATGTCCCCATGCCACTTTGACTGTCCTGCTGGATAAGCCAGACCCCATCTTACCTTTCTTGACAACCTGAAAGCTGTCCCACCCCACCTCCACTCTGTCCAGGGAGCAAGGCATCCTGGAAGCCACGCGTACACGTCTATGCTTCTCCAGACCCCGCCGTGCACCGTTTGTCTTCTTTTGGCGAGGTGTCGATGGGGTACACTTATACTGAGGTTTTAAATTATTCACGTCCGCCTCCTCCCTGCCCTTTCCCTGGAGCCCGTCTGCAACGCTGCAATGATCGTTGTTTTGCACTTTCTTCCCCGCAGTTGGCGAAGGCAAGGCGGGGGGGCGGCGATTCACGGAGATGGTCCGGGACCAGTTTACGGACAACGAGGATCTCCGCGGTGTTCTCTGTTTGACAGATAATGAGGTTCCCGGAGAAATGAGAGGCGGAAGTCACGGAAAACGGAGAAAACTTCTCAGTCGGGGAACGGCAGCTGCTCTGTATGGCCCGAGCCCCCCTCCGTGACTCAAAAGCAAGGGCGCCGCACGGAAAATGGGTCTGTCGATTCCTGCAGGTTTCCCGCAGCGGCGTTCACTCCAGGGGGTAGAGCCCCGTTTTTGTCTTCCAGCAAAGGGAAAGCAATTGAGCCACTTAAAACCGATCACTTTTTAAGACAAAGTTGTGAGAGGTAAAAATTGAGTGACGACAGCCATTCCCAGCAAGAGCGCCTGCCTCTCCTGGGTCTCTCCCCGGGGGCTCTCGCTTAGATGCTCTCTGTCCTCCTCAGTGGCCTGAGTCTGAGCCCTCCCCCTCAGCCTCTTCCCTTTGTCCCCGAACGAGGAATAGTCCCCGGGACACAGAGAAGGCTAGGAGCTAAGACTGGTAAAGTTTTTGCTCACTTTTCTTAGTGACTGAGACATCCTTGCTTCCTGGTTTCCCGGAAGGGGTTGCCAGTAGGAAGCTCACTCTGAACCCTGACGGGAGGGTCACCCGCCGTGTGACCCTGTGCCCTCCAGGGGAGCTAATGGCCGGAAGGCAGCCAGCCCACCCTCAGTGCCGACCAAGGACCAACGGCACGTTTGTGTTGTGTTAGCATTTCATGCTCTTAGTAACGTGTAACCCCCCTTTTATCAGCAAGGAACCAAATGGAGCCTCGGGGAAGTTAACTCGGCCAAGGTCAAGCAGGGTGAGCGCTCAGCCCCAGCCCTCTGACCGACAAACCCGCAGACCGGCACTGCGGGAGGCCGAGAAATGGCCCCCCCGGGAGCCCTGGCTGTGTGGCCTTACCTGGGAAAGGGGCTTTGCAGACGTGACTCAGTCAAGGGCTTTGAGGGGCAGAGATGATCCGGGGTAGCTGGCGGGCCCAGGTCTTTGCAAGAGAGAGGCCGCAGGGCCAGGAAGGAAAGGAGGCTTGACGGTGGAAGTGGAGGTCCGGGCGCTGCCAGGTGGGCAGGCAGCGTCTAGAAACCAGGCAAGGCAAGCGGCCGGTTCCTTCCCGAGGGCCTGCCAAAGGATGCCGTCCTGACCACACCTTGACTTTGGGGCTTCTGGTCTCCAGGACTGGGAGGCGGTACTTGAACTGCATGCCGTCGTGTGACGCTGTCCCAGCAGCTACCGTGAGCGCCGGTGTCTCGCCGTGTGCTGACTCACGGTGGCGAACCCTGGGCGCCCCCCCCACCCGACCGGCAGCAGGGCTAGCGCGAGCGGCGCACGAGAGGAGAGAAGACCGTACAGCTGTCCCCCAGCCAGTCCCTCTGGGGAAGGCGAAAGTGGTGTGACGAGACTTTTATTTAGCCATGGTTTTTCTAACTTTTCAAGATGGAGACCTAGCTCATTACTTTTTGGCCCTTCTCCTTTAAAAAAAATAAAAAGAAAATAGAGTTAGGACGATACATTAGGGTACAGCTTTGGCTTAGGGTGACTTTTACGACGCTTCTTCCTCACCAGATCATTCTCCTCGATGAAGTCACGGCCTCTATGGACTCCAAGACCGACAGCCTGGTTCAGAGCACCATCAAAGACGCCTTCCAAGGCTGCACGGTGTTAACCATCACCCACCGCCTCAACACGGCCCTCAACTGTGACCTCGTCCTGGTCACGGACGGCGGGAAGGTACGGGGAGTCGTTGGCGTCACCAGCTTCGATGGCCTGGGCTCCAGGGGCGGTGGGGTGGATATCTTCCGACAACAGCAGCGCCTCTTCTCCGACTCGCAGGTGGTTGAGTTGGACAGGCCTGAAGTCCTTGCTGAGAACCCAGGTTCTGCATTTTCAATGTTCCTAAAGGCAGAAAACAAAGTCCAACTGTAACGGTCCCAGCAGGGGCCACATCCGCTGGCTTTAGAGGAGGAGTAGGAGTTGGATGAGCCGGCAGGCGGAGGGCTGTCATCCCTGCAGGCAGCCCTGGTCCCCGTCCCCCGACCCCTGATGCCCGGGCGGAGCTGCGCAGAGGTGGCTTCCCTGCCTCGCCTGCTCTGTGCCCCTGACCTCATCTGGTGGCCCCGTGGCTGGCTCTGGGTGCTGAACAGAGGCAGATGCAGTTTGTGGGCTGCAAAACTTCCCCTCATCTCCCGAAACCCCAAGGGTCCCTCGCGTGTCCTTGTCAGCACCATCGCCATGCCTGAAAAATAGTCCCTTCCAGCTGAAAACTGGTCAGTGTAACCAGAACGGGCAAATTCTCAGGACGGGGTTTGTCCAGGTCCCTTGCCTTGCTGTCAGAGGGGGAGGAGCTGTTTTCTTCACACTCAACTTCTGTTCACACGCACCTGGAGTGTGTGATGAGCGGTGACTATGTGCACTTGTAGCACGAAAAGACTGATGACAGAGTCTGGCGAGAAAACTTTAAAAAAGAAAAAAAAAATCACATTGTAGGTTCCAGTGGATCTATGCGAATAACCAGGAAGACAAAATGTTGGCGTTTCTCTATAAAGGACATTTTTATACCCTCTCTGCTGGTCATTAAAATGCAGCAGGAAATTAAACTACCCTGAAATGTTGTCTCGCGACTGTTTTTACCAAAGGCGTCCTCGCTTCTGGGCTATTTCCTCTCTCTCCACAGGCAGCGTCGTAAACCCCACAGCGTTTCTCAAATGAGAGGCTCTTCCCCACAGCCAGGCTGGCTGTGACGGAGGCAGTAAACGCATGTCCCTAGGAGCCCAGGCGTGGGAGCTGCTAATTTGCAGTGACATTGGGGGAAAAAAAAAATAAGTCAGTGCGATGGGCTCTTGTGCCGTTTGCCCAGGACCAACCCGCCGCCTGGCTGTTTCCCACCCCTCAGGACTGAAGGCCCCAGGTGAGCGCTAGAGGGGGTGGCACAGGGCCGTGACGCAGTGACGGCCAGCAAAGCTTCGAGTCCACATCTCCAGCTCCCTCCCACTCTCAGGTTTGGTGTCCCATACTCCTCCCGTCCTTGCAAACATGGAGGCAGGGGGCTGGGCAGGTGTGAGCCCTCAAAGAAGTGGCGGGAGCACGTGTCCCCATGAGGGGCTCATTCAAACGCAGGCGGGCACCCGGGGAGTCCCCGCAACACCTGCCCACGCCACCAGCCCCCATGTCGCCCTGAAGTCCTGACACTGATGGCTAGGTCCCTTCCCTTCCCTCCCCGCTGCTTGAGGTCAGGCGGCCTTGGCAAGAGCGCCCCGAAGTTACTCTTGCTCTTCAAGTAAACAGGTCTGAACGCGCCCCGAACTGTTGTCTAAAAGGTAACGTAGCCTTTGCTAAGAGCTGGGGCGGCTGCGGCCAGAGCAGCCGGGTTTAAGATGAACTGAAAAGGACACAGGCCGTTTGGGGTCCAATGCACAGATCAAAGGAACCCCTTTCCTTTGTGCCTGGGGAGGAGGCCCCCCCGCAACCAGGTGAGGCCGCACCGGGCACTAAAGCCCCCGCAGAAGTGCCCCTTGCCACAGACAGGGCCTGCCTGACATCCTGCCGAAAAACTTCCCCTCGGTGGGACCGGCAGCGAAGGGCCAGGCTGAGGGTCTCTGCGGCTTCCGCACAGAACCCAGCCGCGGCGGGGCTGACCTTCGCCCTCAGCTCCGGAGCCGCCGGCGCCCTGGGCCTCCCTCGCCTGGCGAAACCCCTCCCCGCAGCCTGCATCTGGTGTGTGGCCATGGTCTCACATTTCTGTAAAAGTCTTTTCTATCACGTTAAAACATAACTTGCTGTTTCACCCACCTCCCAGGGGCGCAGTCCAGTGGCATCTGTGCACACACTGCTAGCCTCCCATGACGACCACCCGGCTCCAGGCCTCTGTCACCGTCCCAAACAGAAGCTCTGGGCCCCCCTACCCCGGCTCTGGTGACCTGCCTACCGCCTCCTGCCTCCGGGACCCTGACTGCCCCGCGGCCCCCGCATGAGCGGAATCACAGGGCGCCCGTGTGAGACGGGGCTGTGTCTCTGAGCGCGCTGACCTCGAGGCTGTGGCCCGTGCGGCTTCCCTTTTCCGGCTGCCCTGGTGAGCGTGCAGCGGCTTCTCTATGCGGTTGTCACTTGTGCCTGATGCTTAGTGACAGCATCTTTCCGGGGCGGGTCAGCCTTGCGCTTCTTCTGCGGAGAAACGTGCCCGGCGTGGGAGAACCTTAAGGGAGAAGGCGCCGTTCCGCTGCCTCGCCAAGTTCCTTCGCGCATACGGCATCTTGAATGGGAACGTTCGTCCTGTGTCGGCACACGGACCAGAATGTGGGGATGCGTCATCAGCCACGGCTGAGCGCCGACAGACACCCTGTCGGTGAGTCTTTAACCCGACTCGCAGGGTGGAAAGGGTTCTTCCTGTTTGCTTGGGACATGGCGCCACCTGCCCAAGGTCACCCAGATGGCAGACAGGGCACACAGGGCTCGCTCTCCAGGGCCCACTCACCATCCAATCCCTTCACTGTACAGGTTAGGAACCTGAGGCCCAGAAAGTATAGAATTTGCTCACTCAAGTGCACCCAAAGAGTGGCGGGGGCGGTTGAGGGTCCCAAATTGCCCCTTAGTGCCCCTGGGGTCCATGACGGCCTCCTGACGGTGCACACACTGTTCTCGACGAGGTGAACGGGGCCCGGCTCTGTGACCCAAGCCATAAGGGAAATAAAGAGATGACCTTCTCTCGGGCGAGCTGACGACGTGACTGGAGAGATGAGTTAACCGGTGCCAAAGAGCAACCAGGCAAAGGTCAAAGGCCGGAGGTTGGAGTGTAAGGTCAGGCGTGAGCCCATCCACTCGCCCCCCAGTTATTCGTTCACTCAGGCAGTATTTCACCCCATCACTCACGTTCCCGATCCCTCCTTCCATTAAAAAGAAAGGGGGAGGTGAGTGAGGCTGGGACAGGTAAGAACGAGTCTGGAAACGACCGGCAGTCCTCGCAAGTGGGGCCCAGGAAGGGGCCGGGGGCAGGGAGGCCGCGCAGAGACCTGCGGGGTGGGAGCCCGGCTCGCGGAGACGGCAGGCGGCTGCCGGGCTGCGGCTGCTCGGCAAAGCATCAGGCCTTGCACCGACGGCATCGGCAGGTCCGGCTGGAGACGCCGACGGCTGGGCCTCCACCGGGGATGGAAGAAGAGCCTGCTGTGGGAGCAGTGGGCGGGCCCTGGGAACGGCCCCTCAGTCATCGGGGGACGCTGGTTGAAGGAACATGGGGCGTCCTGCAATCCCGCTGCGGCAGCCAATGAGCTCCGGGCCCAGAAACGGGTTGGTTCCGCCACGTTCTCCACCCCCGCCTGCCGGGGCAGGGTGGCCATCCCGAGGCTGCACCGCCAGTGACACGCAGGGGTTGCGTGTGCTCGTCTGTGACAGGCACGCTGCCGCCGCCGCCAGCAGGAGGCCCTTCCGGGGCCTGTGGAGGAAGAGACGGGGAGCCACGCTCCCCTGGGCGCGTCTGGTTAATTGTGTGTCTCTGTTCCCGCAGTGGTGAGTCCGGGGCCATCCACACAGCGGGGCCGTTTGGGAAATCATGAGGCCGCGCTGTGCAGAGAGCGCACTGGGCCCAGCCGCCCAGCCGGAGCTCCGATGGGCGGTCGCCAGTCAGGTGCCACCCGGGTCCTCACTCACTCCAAGCAAAGGCAACACAGTAACACCGGAACCAACCAAGGGCAGGGCGGGGACACCAGGTGGGGAGGACCAGGCCTGGGCTCTGGGGTGCTGGGAAGCGCTGCCTCTGCCCTGCTGGGCGCCCTGGTCCTCACCCGGGGCGGTATGCCGGTGCTCGGGGTGGGACGCCTTGAACCCTCCCTTCCTGGGACTGCCAACGCCGGAGGACAGGTGGAGGACAGGCAGAGGGGCCCGTAAGTTTCCTTCCTCCAGGGCAGCTGAGTTGATGGGCCCCACTTCCAAGTGTCTGGGCAGGGCCATTCTGATGGCTGCCCTGCACTCCCACGTTCCCACGCGGGCCTGGCTGAAGGCGGTCTTCTGGAAGGGAGCTGGCCAGAGACTGAACCTCCCCCCGCCCTGCCTGCCCCTCACAGACCTTCCGCGGGAGGCCTTCTCTGAAAAATACTGGCATGCAATCCCCGTCTCAGGGTCTGCTGCCCGGGACCCCCATCCCTCCAAGATCTCGGCACTTCTTGGGGGACCACCACCCCCTTTGGTCTTAGCCCAGGGACTAGGCGGTTCACAGGACGCTGACAGTCTCCGGGGAGGCCCGGCATGGAGACCAGTCCAGTCAGTCACATCTCTGCGTTGCTAGGAGAGGTTTGCAGGGGCCGCGTGGCCCCAGCTGGGCCAGACAGAGTCAAACCCGGGACTTTAGCTGGGGCCCAGGGGAAGCTGTTGTTTTTCTTTCCCCTTCTCGGATGGAGGGAATCAGCAAGTGTGCCCCGAGTCTGCCATGGACCATCAAGGGACGGGGCTGCGGGGTGTCCCAGGGGGAACATTCTATGACCCCTAGGGCACAACAAAATCTCCCGGTCCCTGCTGAATCTCCACGACAAAATCTCCCTGCGCCTCTGGGGCAGTCGGACTCCAAGCGCAGGCCTGGCCCGGTGCTCACAGTCACCCCCCTCCCAACTGCGGCCACAGCCTCGGCCGACTTTATGAAATGACTGCTTTGATGGGGTGGGGGGTGCCCACCATAGATTTCCCACCTATAAAATGACCTATTTTGTGACACTGCAGGCATTGCATTGCCTGAATGCCTCTCAGATCGGGAATCAATCCCGCCCGAGCCAAGCTATTGGGGGAAAACTCCCCAGCCACTCCCATTCATCTCCACCGCTGAGTTTCCTGACACCCTCGCTGACTCCGGCTGCCTCTGCCTCTCTGTCTCACAGCCGGAGGTGGTGACCATCTCCTCGTTCCCTCACGGGCAGCGACACGTGTCACTTTTTTGTGCGAAGTGTGAATCCTCTGGGAATCAGCTTAAGCCACACGCGCACCTGAAGTGTGAGAATGGCAGTCCGAGCAGGTCCCGCGACAGCAGGTGAACCAGGTTAAGCCCATGTCACCTACGTCTCGACTGAGAGCGCTTGAGAGGGCTGTCCCTGAGGAGTCCCCACCCCAGGCACTCCGCGGTGGCCGAGGACCCCACCCCCCCGCCTCTCACCCCGATCACCCATCACATCCTCAACTTCTTCCCGCACCAACGACCCTGCAGCAAGGTCACCCTGCCTGGGGATGAGGACGGCACGTCCCACAGTGTCCTCCACAACCCGTATTGCTCATGGAGGGCTGCGGGGTAAGGGTCCCTCAGACAGACACACCGGGAGAGGCTGCAGGAGCCACCAGAGACCCCCCATGCAAGGGGGCCGAGTCTAGTCTGGCTCTCCCGAGGTACTGACTGCGGTGACCTGCCGATCTCTAAGAGATGGGGAGCCCCAGAGGGGATGTGAGACAGGGAAGCAAAAGCAGCCAATGAAGGGGCAGCGATGGGGTCATCGCCCCGGGAACTGAGGCTTAGCCCCCACCTGTGTCTCAAGCCTCCAGGTTGCCAAGGAGTCGGGGGAGGCTGGGGGCTCCCACCTCAAACAGTGTGCTCTTCTGTCGACAAGAAATAATAGACATCCTTTGTTCAAAGGGTCAGAAGAGTGGATTGGCCCCTCGTGAATCTGTAGATTTGGCTGAAATTAATCTTCTAAAGACACATAAAGCACATGAAAGAAAAATCCCAGATTAATAATAAAAAGAACCGAGGCACTTGCCAGGAAAAAGGAAGGAGAGAAGGAAGGAAAGGAGGAAAACAAGGAAGCTGAATCGCCGGTGCCCGCGGCATCTCCAGTGCCGTCCCTCTAGCATGTTCTGCAGCCACGGGTGTGCCGTGGTCTCAGGAACCCTCGGACGCAGCAGACCCTCACCTCGGGGCTACCTGATGAGAGAGGCCCTTTGGCACTGTCACCCAAAGAGTCAAAATTCTGGGCTCAGGAGGAAGAGAAGGAGGCCATCCCTGTCAACGGCTTGCTGCTGTCAGATCCAGTTCCTGCGTCAGGGGAAACTACATTCTCCAGACTCCCTTGCTCCATAGGAGGCACAAGAGGAAGGGACCAGCCAGGCGTTTGTCCCCCCTCCCTGTTTACCGTGGGGCCTCCCCGACCCCCAGTTCCCCTGGTCCAGGGTCTTCCCAGCAGCCTGACGTGACTGCCTGGAGGCCTGGCTGCTGGACCATCTCCCCTGGCCGCCCCTCCGGCCTCAGATGACAGTGACTTCCTGCCGTCGCTGCTTTCTGGCCCACCTCACTGCCCTCTGCTTGGCTCCTTGGCTCTGGCCTCGCCGGGGCTGCCACTCCCCTACCGAAGCACGTCTGTTTGCAAGACCTGGGCTGACCTCTGCTGTTCTGACTGGATCCTGATGGAAACAGTCCGTCCTGTGGGCGGGGCACCGCCGGCCCAGGGGATGAGAGGCCGTGCCCACCCCCTGCCCCACTGGGGAGCAGCGACAGAGGGGCCAGGCTGCCTGGCGCAAGGGTTGGGGTCAAACTCAGGCTCGCATGAAAGCCAGCTTCCTTCTGCCCTGACCGAGAGCATCTAGGACTGTCACTGGTACCCACTGGTGTTACCCTGTTTCTCAAACGGGGACCCTGAAGCCTAGGGCGGTGACAGTGATGGCACAAGGCCAGCATGGGGCTTGAGCACAGCCGGCCTACGACCCGAGTGCCAGGCTCTTGACAAACCCCCGCCCACCGTCCACTGACCCGCCTGCCACACGGCCCCCCGCAAGCATGGCCCAGGGCACTCCGCATCTGCTCCCCTTAGATCTCTCCTGGTTCCTCCTGGCTTCACGCGGAAGCTGAACGAAGGAAGAGGAAAACTCACGGCCGATTCGTGCGTCTTCGACCTCATCTGGCTTCTAACTGAGGCGATTCCTTAGTCAATGCGGCATAAAAGGGCAGAAACGGGCCCCAGGTCCCGAATGCATGGCTGTGACCGTGGGGTGGCTCCACGGAGAAAGATGCTCTCCCCCTCCCAGCAGGGAGGGGCCGCCGCCCACCAGCAAGATGCTGGGGGAGGTCAGGGGTGGGCCCCACTCAGACCTCAGAGTCTCATCTGACCTCCGAGTCCTTTGCTAATTAGCCTCGTTAGCTAACGTCTCTTAACTGGCGACAAGCACCAACGACACAGGCCCCTTCCCTTCCAAGGACACTTCAGGCCACAGGCAATAAGGCTGAGTCCCCACCCGTTCTCCGGGAGCCGGGCCTCATTAAGAAAAGAGCTGCGTTGTGTCCAGAAGTCCCTTGGAAGGACGAATGAAGTACAGCTTTTCATACAGTGTGGCCCTGGGAGGAGGCGGAACTGGGTTATTCCCCGCGAGGCCTCGGCTCCACGGAAACAGGAAGCCTGCCGTCTTGCAAAGGGCCCTGTGGGGCGCCGCAGGCGCCTCTCAGGAAGCCGAGGATTTGCCAAGACCGAACTGGGGCTGACCTGGTTTCTTGCTGGGGAGCTACTGCCTGGTGCTGAGACGAGGTGCGCAATTGTTTGGGGATACTGTCACTGCTGTCGGCGTTGTCACCATCAACAACGTGGCCGTCCTCAGCCCGGTCTGCCGGGGCAGGCACCTCAGGACAGTAGTCTAATAAACTTGGAGTAATTAACTGTGGCATGGGGGCCCCCCTCTGGACTCCAGTCCATCAATCAAATATTTATCGGCCACTTTCTGAGGCTCTGTGATGCGCGGAACCATTAGCCCTCCAGACTGGCTGGTCGGAATCGCCTGGAAAGATTTACAATAAGACCTGGGCTGGGACCTCGCATCAGACCAATTAAATCCAAATCTCTGGCTGTGGGACCTGGCATTCTTTTTTTTTTTTTTTTTTTTTAAATAAATCTCCACCGGAGACTCTAATGTGCAGCCAATGTTGAGAAGAGCTGTCATCAGGAATGTTCTAGAAACGGTGCAGAGATTAAACACAAAAACCCTGGCCTCTAGGTGCTCGCTGCCTCGTTAGGGAAAGAAAATGCAGTTAAATAACGATGTATGTGTTAACCGATGAAGACAGACAACAACTCAAGAGGCGTTTCAAAGCGGCACTTAACCAGGAGAGAGAGAACCTGCCTGATGAGTGGAGAGGACGAATGGGGTCAGAGGACGTGGAGATGAGAGGAGGTTCAAGGGCTCAGGAGAGCTTTGTGGAGGTCCGGAAACCGAGGAGGGGCGTGGAGTCAGGCGGCAGCCGGTGCATCACTCCAAGCAGAAGTGGTCTCGACAGTTCTGGGAGAGCAGACAGAACCCATTCGTTTCCGGGAGCGGCAAAGAGAAGAATGTATTAAGCGGTGGGTCAGTGAGAGAGAGAACTGGAAAGGTCAGTCGTGGGCTGGATGGAAAATGGTCTCGACCCTGTTGCACGGCCGGTTTCTAGAACTTACTCATTGTGAACAATGGGAATTTATAGCAATTGTACCCAGCGCCTCCAGTGAACAGTACGACGCTGTGCACCTGAAAATTTGAACTGTGTTAAGAAGGTAGCTGTCACGTTAAAATTTTTGCCACAAGGGGGGGCCCAGGAAACTCGGGGCGGGCGTGCCTGCTGCCCTGATCACAGCGGCGGTTCATGGGTGTGGGCGTGTGTCCGGACTCATCAGGCTGTACACATGAAAATGTGGTTCTTCTGTACGTCGATTCTGGCGCAATAAAGAAAGTGGCCTTGACCGCCGGCGAAGGGGCTTGGCTCTCGTCCCGTGGGCCACGGAGTTGCTGAGCAGGCCAGCGGTCAGGAGCGGGGGGTCTTTTGACTTTTGTTCACTGGGGGCACGGACGGGGGTGGGGGGAAGACCCCGGGGACAGGGGGCATTTAGGAGGCTACCGCATCATCTCGGGAAGAACTCTGGCCGAGACAGAGCTATGCGGATGGGGGAAGACAGAAGGGTCCGTGGGCCTCGGTGACCAAAGGGACCTTCATGTCCCTGCGAAGGTGACTGGGTCGCGGTGTGATTAGCCAGGCAGGGAGGTGGCCGGCCTGATGTTAAACTGCGGCTCAGTCACTTACTGGTCAAATGAGCTGAGGCTCTTGGAGGTGGCGTCGCCCATCTGCGGAGAGGGGCCTTCACAGCAGCCCTGTTTGCTAGCCGGGGAGGCGGCACGCGGGTGGGTCATGTCCCCTCCGGGGCCTTGCACAGAGCAACAGCTTCGCTGGTGGTGTTGTTTTGGGTGTTATGAAACGCAGGACAGGGTGCTTGGAGGGACGCGGTAACAGGCTGAGCTGGGTCTTAGACACGCTACCCTTGCAGGTCTAGAGGATATTTCAGCATCGTGACGCGTCCACATGGTACTGGGACAGGATGCAGAGAAGTTGGGGAGAGCTCCTGACGGGGGGCGGGGGGGTTGAGAAAGCAGGAGATGCTTGTCTGCTCTCACACCCGTCCTTCAAAGGGCTCAGAGCACAGCCCACCAAGTCCAAGGTCGCACGGGGTTAACAGGGTTTACTCACACCCTCCTCCAGGACACAGAGCTCTGGGCTTCTTCTTTGGGATTGACGTCTTCCGAGTCTCTGTAATCAGTCCTGGGGGAGGTGCTCTGTACACACTCTTAACATTTGAAGCAGGAATCATAAGGGCTGGGTTTTCTCTTCTTTTCAGTTTAATTCAAAGGCCCCTTCTGTTAACTTTACAGGGGGACATTAATTGCTGCCAGAATCACCCAACTCCGACTTGGTCCCACAGAATTAATTGAAACATCTGCAGGGCCCTTTAGAGACAAGGTCAGGTCTTCTCGGTGTGGGTCTGCCGTGAGCTAGGCGTCGAGAAAGGAGTGCCCCGCAGAACCTCCGCACTCTGGGGGCCCCCCAAATCCATTTCCCCTTCTTTCCTAGCCCTTCCTAAGGGGCCCAGGATGGGGGAGGAGGCTGGGGTTCCGCCCTGGCCTTTGGCTGTAGGAAGAGGACCTGCAAGGGACTTGGGGACTTGACCCTTGGGCCCCTTTAAGGTAAAGCCATCTTAGCGTCTACAGTCGTGGGGGTTGGGGGGTGCTGGTATCTGACTCCCTGGGGTGCTCTGCCCAGACAGCTGTCGCAGGTGGGCTTCTCTAGGAGGAGCTGTAAGCTGTCATCCAAGGTTGTGCTTGGCGTTGGGTGAAGTCACTCCCTGGGAAGACGGAAGCCGCTCTGCTTAAGGAAGGGCTCGCGCAAGGGGGCTCTTCCGCTGTCCTTACCTGGGCTGACGGCCGCTGCTTCTGAGACTAAAGGCACACAGTGAGCCCCTCCCTCTTTCACGGCTGATTCTTCCAGGCGAAAATCAAGTCAGACCTGCCTCTCAGTCTCCCCAGCCGCCCTGGGCCAAGGAACAGGCAGTGTGTCCTCAAGGGTCACCCCCCGCCCACCCACGGGCTCCTTGACCCGGATGCAGCCCCCACCCGCAGTTAGTATGAGCGTGCGTTGGCAAACCAGAAGGCTAACCTCAGCCCCTGAGAAATAACAAAAATTAGACGGATGAAGGCGAAGGTGAGCTGGGGGGAGGGGCGAAGGCTTTAGGCTCCTAGCGACTTGTGGGGCCGCACTTAGAACAGTCTAATAGACCACAGACGGACGGCTGTCAGAGGGGAGTGCGGGTGCGGGCTGGGGGTGAAGGTGAAGGGATAGAGACAAAAACAAAAGAACAAAAAAACCGAGAGCGAGAGAAGAGCAGTCTCAACCCCCCCAGCCCTCCTCCAGGGAGGCCTGCGTTCCTGCGCGCTCCCGCGGGCTGCCACTAGGGGCCGCTGTGGTCAGGGCGGAGAAGCAGGCAGGGCGAGCTGTTTACAAGGAGGGGAAAGAGGAGGAAAGGACAAAGCCATGATTATCTCAGTCTGTGGACAGTTTTGAGATTTCAGGGGATTTGGGCCGTGTGCTGGGCCCCTGGCCTCCATTCTGCAATAATGGTGCTCCTTCCCTGCAGGGCAGCCCCCTCCCACTGCCCCCTCTGTTTGCACCACAGGGTCCGCACTGCCGGACGCAAGCAGCCGTGGCCGTCGCGGGCCGGGCTGGCCTGCACCCCTGCGGCCTCTCCCACGCAGCACGAAGTGGGAAAGAGCTCCTCTCAGGGCACGGGGCGGGCCGGACCCCGAGCGCCGTCTCCCGTAATGCACGTGGAAGAGAGCGAGCCAGACCGGGAGTGTGGGGGCGGACGGCACATCTCCCCAGATCCCGCAACCTGCACAGGGCTCAAACCAAGAGGAATGGCTGTCAGGGCTTCATTTCAGCCAGCACGGCGCTTACAGAGCACCTACTGTGTGCGGGAGACCTTACTCTCGTTCAACAATATTTACATAAGTTTTCTTTGGCAGAGATGACCTGGAAATTTGGAGGGAGGTGTTGGGGAAGAGCTGAGAGGCTTTTGAAAACTAAGCTCGCAGGAGCTAGGGAAGGAAGAAAAGCCTGCAAAATTGCATCCATTTAATTTACCAGGAAATAGAAACTGGACGGGGAAGCATCGAATTAAAGGGTAGGGTGCAATGCTTTCTTTATTTCCCGTGGCTAAAAACATGAAAGCCAGAGAAATGAATCCCCGCTGAAGAGCGATTTCCTCTGTGCTGCTAAAAGGTCACGGTGGCACCGTTGTTATTATTATACTTTTGTCATTCTTATCTTGGACATTTTTTGCCAGTGTGAGCAATTGTCCGTAAAAGACACGCTTCGTTGCTTATCAATTTAGCTCTTTTCAATTTGAAACAAAACAAAACAAAAACTGATTCCTCCCCTATTGGAAAAAGACCTGAAACCAGCAGTATTAGTAATGGGGTCTTCACGCCACAGCCGTTTGGTCCGGCCCTGGGCTCTGCGGTTCGGTGCTCGGGGCTCCAGGGGAGAGCTGTCATTTTCGCGAGAGCAGGACCCAGGCAGGGCTCCTGCATCTGCTGTCTGCAGTCCTTCCCCGGGGGCACACAGGGACCTGAGGGCCACGCGCCTCTCCTCCCGTGGCTGGGCAGGTGGCCTGGACCTGGGCGTGCTCTGCTGTCTGTCCCGTGCTGCCCACCCCTGAAGACAGTGGGAGATTTCTGGACCCAGCCAAGATCAGGACCTGTGGGGAGACGGACAGGTTTGCCCCCCACCGCTGATGCCCACGGGCGCCAGGAAACATTTTTTTCTCTCTTCACCTCCTCTGCTCTCTAACGACAGGTGCCATGAGCATTGGGGAAAACATGACAAATGGGCCTGGTTCACTGTCTGGCACACAGTAGGTACTCAACAAGGGGACTCTCTCCTGTCTTCTTTCTTCCCTGCCCAGCTGCCACCCCCTCCAACCGGAAGCTGTCACTTCAGTGATCTCTGGTGACGGAAAAATGGAGGTTCAGGGCAGCCAGCGCGGCCAGCCCACGGGGCAGGAGGACGGCCCCCTCGGGCTCGCCAGGAGCTGCGTGCGTCAGGACGGGGGTCACGAGGAGAAGCGGGCGACTCGCAGAAACAGACCCGATGCAGAGCCCGGGAGCCTACGGGACCTCCCTGGGGTTGTAACGTGTCTTTGGGGTTCTGCCTGGGTTATGTATTTTCTGCTTGAAAAGCACTCGACAGCTTTTCAACGCCCGAGACGGAGCAGACTCGCCCGTGAGATGTGGAGCACACAGGCCACGGCGGGCGAGTCTCCTCTGCTGGGAACACAGGAAGACCAACGCCCCCTCTTTGCTTGGAGCCCGGGCCCCAGCGCAGCGATCTCCGGAGTTACGTGAACGTAAAGATGAGCTTGCATGTCTGGAAATCACGCCTGCCAGATTCCTCAGCTTCGTCGTCATCGGTGGAAGGCTCAGCACTCGGGTTCTTAGAGATGAAAGTGACCGAACGTGTGTACTGACACTAGCATCTCTGAGGAATGTCATCTGTCTCCTTGTTGGCAAGGCGGACTCCCAGCTCCGCCCTGGCCCTGATGGGTCAAGAGCTGCCCGTTGGGCCGGTAAGACCTCGCAGGTGACGGCCGAGGCTCAGGAAGCTCCGCGCTTCAGCTGTGACAGGCGACTCCCACTTCCCCCGAGTCAGGCGGCTCTTCCAGCGGCCCTGCTCACGGGCTGTGGGCCAGCTGTGAAGCAGCAGGCAGTGCGTCAGCCCCTTCTTTTCCAGGGAAAGCAATTAATTCACACACCCGACAAATATTTATGATGTGCCCACTCTGTGCTAAGTGTTAGCGGAGGCGGACAGTCGCGTGTGTGTGCCCGCATGTGCAGCCACAGCAGTTCTACAGCGTGTTGCCCCTCTGGCCCCGACCGACGCCACCGCCCCCTGCCCCCCACTCCCAGGGGCGGCCTGCGCTCAAACCACACGGCTTTCCGACCCCCTCCTTCCGCTGCAGCCAGCCCAGGCTGTCAGAGCAATCCTGTCAACGCTGATTCACTCCTCTGAAAATCTGGCGCCAGGCCTCATTTCTTTCTTTCCTTTTTTTTTTTTCTTACTTCTCCTTCGTCTCTTTTTCATCCGGCAATGCCATTTCTGGGTGTTTATCCGGAAGAACTGAAGTCAGGACCTTGAAGAGGCACGAGTGCTTCACACTCACAGCAGCCCGGATGTGGAGACCACCTCGGTATCCGCCAGCCGATGCCGGGAGTGGGGCGTGTACAGTGCTTACGGCAGAGTATTACTCAACCTTAAAAACACGGGAAGAAGTACCACACTTTGTGACAGTGAACACTGGGGACACCGTGCTAAACGAAGTAAGCCAATCGTAAGAAGACAGATACTGCGTGATCCCACTTACAGGAACTCTCTGAAACAGTCGAATTCACAGAATCTGCAAGGAATGGTAGTGTCTCGGGGGTGGGGGGGTGGCGAGGTGGGGAGGAAACAGGGAGTCATTAGCCAACAGGCATAAAGTTTCAGTTACGGGGAGAGAACCCTCCGGGGAGAGAGCTGGGGCGACCGCGCGAGGTCCACCTGCCACGCAGGCCCAGCTCGGAGGCGGCGGCAGAGACACGGAAGCACGAGCCCGGGCCGGCTCTGAACACGAGGCTCGCTTCACTGTGAACCGGGGCTAAGGAAGTCGGGAGTGAATCACTGGGCAGCCTCCGGTGCCATAAACCTTGGAAATCCACAAAAAAAGACGACCACCAACAAAAATAAGGGCGGGGTAGTTCCGATCTCCCGACCTTCCACAGCATGGAGCACATGCCTCTAGCGGAACCCTTGCTTTTACTTGAAACTCACACATTCTTTTCATTCAGTGTCATTTTTTCATGCTAAATTAAAATTAAATTTATTTTTAAATAGCACATACGGTATTAACCACTTCCTAGAAACGTAGTTTACTCAACTTATCTCGCCTCCCCCCTGTATATTCGTGAAGAGAAAGAGGTATTTGGAGTAATATTTTTGTAATTTAAAAAATATTCACATTATTTTAATGATATCTATCTCTAGGGGTTTAGATTGAAGTAATTCTTCTACGTTACTCTCTGTAGGTTTGGCATTGCTCCAATCCTTTATAATAAGCACAAACTGTTAAACAAAAAAAGCCCAAATACAATCATTACTCTCCAAAAAGGCATCTCGAAGAAAAGTCCTCTGGGCTGGTTAGAGAGCCTGCTGTCAAGAGGAGTAATTTAATGTGGACTCTTAGGGTAACATCCACGATCACTCATGTTTACATGCGCTGTTTGAATATACGATAAATCCTGCTGATTTATAACTCCGACACCTATTTTCAAAGCTTAAAGACTTATGATTTGGAAATGTCTCTGCATGTTAAAGGCTGGCTCTGTCATCGTTGAAGGAGGACGCCCACGAGTCCTTAATCCGCGCGGGGGTGCGGAGCCGGCGATGCGGCCGGAGCGGCCGGCGCAGGACGCGCGCCTGTGTTGCCGGCCAACGCGCTTGTCGTGGTCAGCACAGCCCGAGCAAAGCACAAGTGAACGCGCCATGAACTAACGACGTGAAGGATGAGCGGAAAGGGCCGGTTCCTGTCAGCGACCGCGAGTTTAACGTGGTGACTTAAGACTGTTTTATGCCGCCGCCTCCTCCAGCCTGGGCTGGCTGTGGTGACAGCCCCGTGCTTTAAGGCTCTCTCTTGCTCAGCATATTTATCCCTGGGTGGCAGTTTTTCTGCCCTCAATTCGGGGAGCGTGAACTAAGAAGAGCAAGTGGGCTATTGGGGGAAGGTTGGCCTGTGAAGTCAAGGTGATGGAAGGCAGTTTTCGCTGATCCCCCCCCCCCACCCCGCACTTCCTAACGGACAACCCCGGGGCTGGGCGGGGCGGGGGGGGGGATGGGCGGGAAGGTGCCTTCTGTTAAAGCGGGTACTCTTCTATTTTAATCAGTCTGGGCAAATTACATTGCTCCGAATTTTTGCCAACCTCTGGCCCAAGCCCAGCGGTTCCTGCCATCCAACAAACTGACGTTTAACCAGGGCCTCCCAGGTTGATGCCCAAAAGCAAAGAATGAATGACCCAAGTATCCTGTCCACTTCTACTGAAAAGTATGGGAAATCTTTGAAATTTCTTGTCATAAAAAAATCTGAGACTGCCTGTTTTTATTTACCCATGGAGGAATCTGTGATGTTATTTTGTGTATTTTAATATAAATTGTACCATACAATTGTATATTTACACAAATGCACTAGAAAGGTCTGCAGATCTCAGAACAATGGCGGCCTTTAGGGAGAAGGGAGGAGTCCGAGGTGGGGCATGGGGAGCAAAGGACCTTAGCGGGGTGGCGGGGGCATCTGTAATGTTCTCACATCTTCTTCCTCTCTTCATCTCCCTCCTTCCTTCCTTCCTTTCGTTTTTCTTTTAAAAAAATACAGTCATACTTTACTTCTACAAATAACGATTTCTGTTAAAGATTTGGGAATCCCAGTCTCCCGAAAAATCCAGTTACCCACTTAACAATTGCCTCATCCATGGCTTCTTAGGTTGTTTTAAGAGCCGCTATGTTTACTGATGCATCTGATTCCATATGGCACTGGGATGAATTACAGTATAAAAGAGATGGGTTTCTGAGTTGATGTTTTTATCTGAATATTAACTGCAGCTGAGAAGTGCAATAAATGTGTTCGCGAATGGCATGCAGTGTTCACTCACAGAATGTTTGTCAAATGGATGGACGGGTGGACGGGCAGGTGGACGGGTGGCTGGGCAGATGTGTAGATGGATGGGTGGTGGATGGATGGATGGATAGGTGGGTGGGTGGATGGGTGGACAGATGGATAGATGTGTAGGTGAGTGGGTGATGGATGGATGGGTGGGTGGATGGATGGGTGGACGGATGGATAGATGTGTAGATGAGTGGGTGATGGATGGATGGGTGGGTGGATGGATGGGTGGACGGATGGATAGATGTGTAGATGAGTGGGTGATGGATGGATGGGTGGATGGATGACTAACCTGACACAAGATATAATCACTTGTTAGGTTAAGGATGACCTTGAGCACAGGTTATAAATTAAAAAAAAAAAAAAGAGTTAACACACATTCCCATTTACGTTTGGCCAATAGCTGAGTCCGATAAAGGCGGTATTTCCCGACCTGAGCAATCAGCAGAACGAAGGGCTGCACTTGACATTCAAAGTCTAACACAAAGCCGGGGCTGAGACGGTTGCAGATGCCACGAGGGAACAATAAACGGGTTCTCCTCTCTCCACGGAAGGAGGGGGAAGCTTACAAAAGACACCAACATCATTCAGGAATGTGATGACAGACGTTTCCGGGGGCCAACCGTGCCGAGGTACAGCGAAGCGGTCGGGAAAACGGAACCCAGCAGAGACGGGTTACCCCTGAAGGGGCAGCTAGAGGCGATGCAGGCACCAGCGCTGAAGGGCGCACTCTGCCCCAACGCAGTAATGGAAGCCGCTGCCTTGTAGGAGGAAGTGACAGGCTCGTCCTCCCGTGGCCCAGTGAGAGGGGACCGGGGAGCCCTTTGCTGCCGGGCCAGCCGTGTCCTTCCTGCCCCACCCCGCCCAGGGTCGCTGCTCCCGCACCCCAGGGAGGCGCTCCAAAGTCTGCGGCCCTGGATGCGGAGAAAATGAAGCCTGAATGTCGCGCTTTAGGGTTCCTCTGTGTTTTCCACGACAGCCCTCTCCGTCTCAGTTAGGAGCCTTTCTCGAAGCTCTAGAAGGCTTTTCAGCCAGAAAACATCTGGTTTCTGCTGCAGAAAACCTCAGGAGTGCGGTTTGAGAAGCTCGGGGCCCCACAAAGCCCAGGGCCCGCGGCCTTCCAGGCGCTGCTGGGCCTTGTCGTGCTGAGATGCCGAGGCAGCGCGCCCCGGAAATTGGTGGAAACGAGAGGGCAACGGCTTTGCCTGTTTCTTACAACCCGCTGCAGAGGGCAGACAGAGGCTCTAGGCAGAAAGGAGAAAGGAGAGAGAGAAGACCCCGCCCTCCCCGCCCCTGCTGCACACAAAGGCTGGTGGCGCCTGACACTGGAGTGCCACAGACGCGTCTCTGCTTTAAACGTGCTGTCAAACGTGTTTTTCTGTGCCTTGAAAAATTCTGTCAAATTCCGTAAGCCAAGCTGTCAGGCAAACTCTGTTTTTAACCGCCAGACCCCTTGCCGTGCCTCCCTCTCCCTCCAAGTGTCAGCGCCCTTCGGCGGCTGCTGGCCAAATAGAGGGAGGAAAGGGATGCTCTTGTTGGCCATCCCAATGCCTGAACGTGCCGTCAGGTGACACACGGGGCCACCTGCCTCAGGCTCCCACGTCTGCAGGACCCGGCAGCCAGCATAACCGAGCCCATGCGGCGGTGGCATTGGCACAGTCCCACCTAAAACGGAGACCCTGGCCCTCGGTGTGGTGGACTGCCAGCCAGCAGGTCTGGTTCAGGCGTAACGACACAATGCAGAGACACGGAAAGGACAAGGTAACTGCTGCTCCTGAAGACGCGCAACATGCAGTAATTATCCCCGCGCCCCAGCTGCGTGGGTCCCTGTCTCTCGGGGAGCTGCTCTGTTTTCCTCTTAAGCCATGGCTCTGGAGGTGACTGGCCAGGAGCGACCTGACCCCCAGGAGAATAAACTTCTCCGGAGACGTGCACCCAGCCCAGGCTGGGGCTCCTGTGGCGACTGGCCCACCGGCTGCACGTGTGGCCCCAAAGCGGCCAATCAGTATCCTTTCCTATTTCTTTTTTTTTTTTTTTAAGTGAAGCTTGGGGTCAAGCACCTCCTTTTCATCATGAAGCTGGGAGAGTATAGGCTAAGATATAACGTGGAAGAAGCCAGCCTGAAGGAGCTACGGGAGCAGCCGGGGACCACAGACGGCAAGACACGAGGGCAGGGGTGTCTCCACCTCAGTTCCCCCAGGAGCAGTTCCCTCCCTGGTCTTTCGGGGGTTGGTTTTATGAGAAACAGACTCCCCGCTCTGCCTAGCTGATGCATGTTGAGCTTCTGTCCCTGTCACTCAGAAAACACTGGCAGATATGTGGGTCCTGGGACCAGACTGCTTCGTCTCAGTCTGCACTTGAGAAAGTTCACTGGCCTCTTTGCCTCAGTCTCCTCCTCTGCAAAATGGGAACGCAAGGTGGTTGTGAGGATGAAACGGGAAGGTACATATACCGCACCTAGAACACAAGCATTGTCATCGAAGTGTATGACCGAGGGGCAAAAAATGATTGGAGGAGCCCAGAGCGGGGACCGATCTGTCTGCACTTCCGCTCAAAGCAAAAACTCAAACCTGGGGGGTGGTTCCCCCACTATGGGTCCTCGCCCTTCAGAGAAGAACGGCAACTCTGCCCAAGAGAGATGTTTCTCTTTCCCTTCTCCAAAGAGAAGGAAAAAAGAAGTTTATGCAAATCAAATTCATGTTACAGCAAGAAATGAGAAGAAAAACTAGACAGGAACGCTAGAACAAGGTGGGATTCATTAATATTCTGAGAGGGATGGAAAGTTGAAGAGATCGCAGAGCTATTAGAAGACATTTAAACACCCACTACAAAGAGAAGTTGCTAGCAGGCGAGTGTAGGGACAATTTAATGCACGTGGGAGAAAAATCCAGAAAATGACAGGCCTCTGATTTGGACTTCAATACAGCGGGTGCTGGAAAGGCTGATCAGGCTCCGGGCTGCAGAGGGAAAGTTATTATTTAATTAGGAGCCGTGAGCACAGATTCAAACGAGGGAGCGCTCTCCTCGTGCGATGCGGCGGGCCCACGGGCTTCCCGAAGAGGGGGCGAGGCCGCGGAGCCGGCGGCCCCGACTCCCGCAGCAGGGTCTGTCCGCAGTGCAGCCCCGCCGAGCATCCGGGACGCCGAGGCCAGGAAGCCTCCCTGCAAGCTGCTGTCTCCCCGAGCCCTGGCTTCTCTAGTACTTCGGAGATACGTCTGTCACGCCGGTGGCCTCCCTCTGCCCTAGGTCGAAGTGACCTGTGTCCCCAGCTGCCTCCTCTGCTTCTGGAGGGCGGGAATCCTGGCTCGAACCAGGGTCCCCGAGTGGCCTTGAAGCCAACAGACAGGTTTTTCAAACCAGGAGATTTCGCCGAAGGCCCAGGTTTCTGGTTTCTTCAAAAAATTTAGATGATCTCGCCACACCACATCAGCACACCTTGGCACCAGGTGTTGGTAACTGGAGCTGGATGGGCGTGGCATGTGGCCTTCTGTCTGCCAAGCCCCCCTGTGCCCAGGCAGCCTGGAAGCTGCCGAGCTGGGGGCCCCTCGTCTCCTCACCTCTCTTCATATCCAGCACAGTATCTTGCAAAGTGCAGGCAGTTCCAATGCACGTGTTGAGCAAATAAAGATTAGAGGGTTCGGGGTTCGGTGTCCCCAGAATTCGCGGTCAAAAACTAAGCTTTGAGTTGCACAAAGCAAACTTTAGCCATTGACTAGTAACACCACACTGTCCTCCCGTTTTGAGGGAGGAGCCCTAATAACGAGCTCTGTGGCGCAGGATTGGATCACTTTACGGAAAATGACCACAGCGGTGGCGCACTGCACCTGTGTGATGCATCCCCAGTATTACTGAACTGACCAAATCTGTGGGCAAATTATTGTCTTAACTCCAGGGCGGAGTATCTAAAGATGCAAGCGTGTCAGAGGCCATGGAAATTCCTAATGAAATGTACACTGAGAGCAAGACCGACGCCCACCACCTGGGCCTCCTCTTTTTCTTTCATCGAACAAAATGAGTCTTCCCTCATGAGCTGATAAAAACCCAACACTCATTACGAGGTGAGAAATGCGGCTGAAAGGGACGGCGGGGACGCCAAAGCACTGCTGATGACAAATTGAAAACCATCCTGTCAGAAGACGGAAAGGTTCTCGGAATTTCAAACTTGCTTCTGGGGGCTAAGGCTCAAGAAGTACGTTGACAAACACGCCGGTCCCTGGCCTCGGCGGTGGAATTTAAGGGGGTATTTTCAGTGACGGTTGGACTGGAAGTGTTTACACACTGTGGTACTGACATGGTTGGTGTGTGTCACCCAGACTCTGAACTCCCGGAGGGTGGGGACTATGTCTCATCACTCTCGGTCTGTCTTTGCTTCCTTGTCACGGTGCCCCGTGTGGAGCCGGTGCCTAAATATTTATGATTACTCGGCTAAGAAACACGCCCAAGCTCATTTGCCACTGAACTCAGCCACCGTCCCTGGGGTCCCCTTAGAAACGTACCCAGCTCTACCATCTGGGGAGGCCACGGAGGAGTGATGGACTCATCGAGAAGAGCCCTTCCATGGCTCACGCAGGGAGAAAACTACACTGGAGAATAGCGCCCCCCGCAACGCTAAGGGTCGTGCTCCAGGATTCCAGGGGAGACGCTGCCACCGTGGGGATGGGAAACGGGGTTCGTGCGTGGCCGAGCGCACGGACTCAGAGATGGGACCGGACCCGCGCAATACTCAAGCCAAGGGAAGAGCGAACCGGAAGGGCCCAGAAACCTGCCCGAGCATCACTTCCCAAATCTGGGGAAGGCCGGTATCATCTTCCAGCATGCGCGTTTCCATCCCCTGACCAGTCACTGAAACCGATCGCCCTTGACGCCCAGGCGGATGAAGGGAAACAGTTGACTCCGTTAGTCTTACAACACATTTCCTCCCACCCACCTCCTTGAATCTCCCCTGGGGGAAGTGAGTGGCTCCACCCAATTCGCTGCGGTCAATGAGGTGCTGGCAGGTGGGGCTACGCGCAGAGGCTGGGGTCTGCTAGAGTGGCTGGTGCTGCCCACTTGGGATGGTGAGAAGGTCGTGTCCTGGGGGCAAATGTCCCTTCAGTTTTGGCCCTGAGCTGAGGTCTGTGAAGCAGAAGTGTTCCTGAACCAGCGCCCTGTGGGTGGGCATCCCTCAGGGCATCACAGGATGCGGCAGCAAGTGTCAGGTGCAGGTGGACCCCGGCGCACAGCCAGACAGCTGCGTCCGGGTCCCAGGGTGGAATTCAGACCTTAGTCTTGAGTTGAGAGACTTTTGGTGAATGTGTGCACCCCTCTGCCAAGACACGGAGCCTCCGTCACCTTGGAAGAGCCCTGCATCCCCTCCTAGTCCCTCTGTCCCCATGTTCCATGCTGGGGTCAGGCTGCCTGCTTCAGACCTCAAGGAAAGCGTGCCCGGCATGCCCCTTCGTGTCTGGCTTCCTTCACTCGCCACCAAGCTTTATGGTTCATGCAAGTCACACTGTGTGTGTCTCAGTCCCAACACTGTTCTGGGCTCGGAGGTCGGCACTTCCCCCTCTTTCTGCCTTCATAATAATCCCACCGTTCAGCCGAGGAAACCGAGGCGTAGAGAGGATAAGTGAGTACCCGGTGGCACGGCCAGTCGGTCAGGACCTGAGCTCCCTGTCTGATGCCGGGGCCTGGGCCCCAAGAGCCTGGGCTCGGCCCCTGCACCGGCAGGTCGGAGGTTGAGTGGAAACAGGTCATTGGCCCCGAAGGGCACGCCCCGCCCGGCCTCCGAATGGCTCCTTCCAGTCCTGTGTTTGCTTTTCCTAGTGCCAGGCTGAAATCTCATCTTCCGCTCCACTCGGGAGGGGCCGCCGCCACCTCCCACCGCTCCCGTGCGAGAGCTTCAGGAGGGAGAACTGGGAAGGCGCCAGGCTGTTCCCGGGAGCCACTGCTCTGTCGTCGTTCTGAGTGATGAGAGGGCACCAGGCCTGACCCATAAATGCTGTTCCATTTCTGGACCCGTCTATGGGAAGATTAGCCACACACAGCTGTAAAAGGTCAGGGTGAGGCTGAAAAAGACAACTGCCACCCAGATTAAACCAAAGCCCTCTCCCTGTAAGGTGACACCTGACTCAAAATGGAACTGTTCGAGGGGCGTGGAGGGATCAGCCACAGCCCGCGGGGAAGGCCTAGAGCTGTGCCCGTGGTGCGGGGAGCCCGCCGCTGTCACCTGGTCGCTGCCCCGGCATGGGACCCTGAGGTTCCCGCGGGACCGGGCATCCCTCTGCATGATAAGGGGGGTCCGCTGTGGTTTAGGACGCTCTCTGTGCCCGTGGACCAAGCCTCCGCTCCTGGCCCTGCACATCCCGCACACCCTGTCCAGATGCTTCGGCCTGAACTGCTGGAGAGTCGGGCCAGGAAACAGTCGCCTGGGTTCTCTGGCCGGGGGAGAGCGGAGAGCGCCGGCTGCGGGAAAGCGAGACTGGGAGGAAATCAGGCTGATTACGGTTAGCAAATGGAACAGGTCAGGACAACCCCTTTTCCTGGCTGTGTGATCTCGAGCAACCTGCTTAACCTCTCTGTGCCGCCAATTCTTCGGCTGTGACATGGGGATAGCACACACCTTACCGGGCTGCTGTGAGGCGCAGCTGAGTTAATTCACATTATGTGCTCAGCACATTGCCTGGCAGGTGACAGGCCCTATAAATGTTTATTGCACCCTATGATTTTTAATGCCATCTTTGGGACCATGGAAGGAGTGTGCGGCCTGCAAGTCTATCAATGTGCATCTCACCTGGGCTCTGCCGCTGACTTGCTGTGTGGCCCTGAGCGAGTCCCTGCCCCCTTCCGGGCCTCCCCTTCCCCTCCTGCAAAGCCGAAGGGCCATTCCGACTCAAACGGTTTACAGTCAAAACCCTCAGAAGGATGGGCTTCGAGCAGAGCCTCCCAGCCTGCCCCTAACACCTGCCCGTCTGACGACGCTGGCCACACTCTGCAGCTCCAAGTGGGAACACTGGGGCGGCTTCAGGCCCAGCTCAGAAGACGTCGTTTTCCCAGTGGACAACGCGTCTGCCGGCCACTCAGCCCTGGCCGGCTGCTTGACCACGGGCAGCTTCTTTGACATCCCTGAGTCCGATTCCCGATTCCTGCCCCGAAAAGTGCGGTAGCAGCAGCGGTCTCACACGGCTGGTGAGGACACGTGATGTGCCATTCGAGAGCCGAGTGCCATCCCTGGTGCAAATTAAGTGCTCAGCAAACACTTTCGTCGTTTTTAGTCATTTTTCTCTGCTGTGCCTGTCGCTGTCCCCATCGCTGCCTTTCCGGTCCTGGCTCTCAGATGAAGCCTCCTCCTCCCCTGCTCCGGGGAGCACCTGTCAGGTGCGCACGCGTGTCCCTTCTTGAACACCTGGCTCGGGGTGTTTGACCCACAGGCGTGCGTGCACCTGTTCAAAGTGTACCCGTTTACAATGTCAAGCGCATCCCCTAAGTTTTGTTGTTGCAGTCAAAACATTCTGAAAGTCTCTGGCCTGTGGGGTCCCGCAGGGAAAACGCGGGATATTTCCGGCTGAGGCCCTGCCCTCTCTTTCTTACCTTTCCTGACGACAGTGATGCTAATGACAGTGATTTCTCGTGGCTCTGATGGGTGTGAAATCGCTCAGCAAATCATAAAACATTGCACATAAGAAAGTTCCACGTTGATTTTTACTTTTGCTAAGTGTTGTGTCTGGGCGTCCAGGGCTGGATGGGGGCTCGCTGTCGGAGGCCGTCAGCACTGCCCCCCAGGAGCTCCGGCCTCACTGCCCCGTGGCAGCAGCCTGCCGCCCTCGGGCGCCACTGCACCGGCTGGAAGCTCGGCGCCCCGAGGTCCGCTGCTGAGACTGCAGAGGTGGGAAGGCTCCCAGTCCTTCGGAAAGTGCTTCGGGAAGGCCGGACTCAGCCTCTTCCCAGACCTCTGAGGGCTCGCAGGGCCTAAACTCTCCCACCCAAACAGCTCCCTGCGGAGACAGAGGCAGGGGTCTGCCGGCCACGCCCCCAAGGCCTTTGCTCAGCTGTGCCTTCGCAGGACAGAGACGAGTGCTGGGACTCAGTTCCCAAGGCCACCCGTGACTCTGCCACCAGCGTGAAGAATCACAACAATCCTATGGGTTTAAATAGGGCCTTTCTTCAAACAAGTTCAAGGTAATGTCTTGGCTGTCGGGCTTTTTTCTTCCAAGGTCACTGTAAGGGTGGCTTTTCCTGCTGGTTCCTGGTCCTTCGATGGGGTGAAGGGATGATACCTGAACATCCTGGCCGTGACGACCTGCAGAGGGTGCGGGCCAGGCCCAGGCTTGTCTACGGTTTAGTTTCTTGCGAGCTCCCTCCGGATTCTGACTTCTCAACCCTGTGCTTATCATCAGTGCCCCGAGGAGCCTCATGATTTTCCTCCACTTGCCTTCTGCCCCCAGCCCCCAAGAAATGTTAGCATCACAGACACATTGTCGGAGTCTCTGTGCTTTACACCTAAAAGGGGTACGTTTGTTTTCACCCCCACCCTGCCCGGACGCAGCTCTGCCCACTTGGCGGCGATTCTGCCCTGAGGAGAACGGAGGTTCTGGGGCCAGCGATGAAGGGCCCGGCTGCGAGGCCTCAGCTCCCGGTGCGCACCCTTCGACCGGCAGCAGCCCCGGCCCAGGAGGTCACTGCAAGGACTCAAGGACACGCTGCCAGCAGAGCGCGGAGCGCCGTGGTGGGTCCCACTTAAGCGCTTGTCGAGTGCAGTCCCTGTCTTCTGAGCGGTGACCCCAACAGCTGACATTTGTTAGCGGATGGCTGTCTGATAGGACTTAGGGCTGTTCGTCACTTCGGTGACTTGGTTCCCATGGCCACCCTGGGAAGCAGGGGCTGTTACTACCGTTTCACAGATAAGAAAACCGAGGCCCAGGCACATTCGCTTCTCCAAGGTCAGTAAGTGGCAAAGCCAGCATCTGACGGCAGGGAGCCCGGCCCCTGAGCGGGCCCCCTTAACCGCGAAGCCGTGTGTATCGGTCCAGTTGGCTGTGTTAGCAGACACGTCAGGGCCAGCACTTTTCGACAACGGCCAGTGACCTGGCTTCAAGTGGGTCCTGGCCCACAGGGTCATTATAGGACTTTGAGGTGAACTTTCCTGGGTCCTTGCCCCATCCCACCTGGGGCAACTCCCTGGGCCTTCCCTCGGACCCCCCCTCCCTCCCAAGAATCAGGAGGGCACCCAGCGAGGGCCGCTGCTGTGGAGACGCGTTGCTATGGCAGCAGCTCAGGCCTCCTTCCCACCCCCATAGAGGCACTCTGACACAGGCAGCGGTTTCTATGGTAACAAGCCGAGTGGAGGGTCCATGAAGAAAGGGTTGAGTGGGTTCAGACATGGGGGAACTGAAGATGAGTCCTGGGCATTCGGAGGCCCCCCCCGCCCCCCGCCACGTGTCAAAGGCAAACGGTACCGTCGCTGTGGGAGCGACCCCAGCAAGAGGAGTGTGGGAGACAGCAGAGTTCCTTAGCCTGTTCTCCCCTCCAAGTTCACCCTTGTCCCCTTTTATAAGAGCAACTTAGGACTTCAGAAGCTACGATGAAGAGGAGGCACCACAGCAGAGGACGAATGCTCAGGGCCGCGCAGTTTAATCTGCAGGCAGCAGACCCTCAAATGAGCCATCGAGCACAGCCCCCCTCGAAGTTGCAAAGGATCAAGGGACCGACAGTCTGTCCCTTTGGGAGCTAGTCAGTGCCCAGCGCAGAGCCGGCCCCCCGCGGGCTGCGCCCCTTCCGAGCACACGCCTTCCTGGCAGCCACAGCGGGCCGCACCCTGGGACCTGTCCCGCACAGTAGCCCTCAGGTCGCCCTCTGCCGGCACGTGAGACCCACGGGGTGTGGGAGGAAGGCCAGGCCGCGCGGGCCCAGCACTCTGAGAGCTGGCCCAGCAAGCAGAGACCCAGGCAGTGGCAGCTGTGCGGTGCGTCCCCTTCCTGGGACGAGTGGGCTGACGCTCACCGACAGCTGGCTGTGTGCCGGACGCCCTTCCAGGCAACGACATCTATTAACTGATGTGATTTTTCCAACAACTCAGGGAGACAAATCGCAGTGTCATGCCCTTCCTACGGAGCAGGGGCCGCAGAGAGCCGGGGGGGCTCCAGGGCTCACGCTTAGGAACCAGTAGAGCCAGTGCTGAGACCCCACACTCGCGGGGGGGCCAAGGCCTTGGGAAGAAGCCGGTGAGCGTGCTCAGAGAGGGGTGGGCACAGTGGGGAGGCGGGGCCCCAGGAGGCCCTTTCAGTGACAAACCTCCAGCTGGGGCAGGCCTCAAACTCCGGTGTCTCGAGGAGCAGCGGGAACCCGGGGCCACTGCGCACACACACTCCGAGGTTGCGTCTGGCTTCCAGCACAGCTGCATCCGGGGGCTCAGCCCCTCGGCCCAGCCCGAGGTCCTCTCTGTGGTTTCAGTCTCAGACAGCCCCCCAGAGGGTGGCAAAGACTGACATCCTACCTGCTTACTGGCCTCTGGAGAAAAAGGGGACCTGTGCCCCATCATTCCAGCCAAGTCTGGGAGTCACTACGGTTGGGGTGATGGGTCCATTCGGGCTCACATGCCAATACCCAAATTGGTTACTGGGTTGATGCTCTATTGTCATTGGCCAAACCTGGGTCAGGTGGCCCAACTCTGGCACCATGGCATGGTGGGAGGCAGCTAAATGCAGGTAAGGGGAGACCCCAAGTGAGTATCAGGGTGCCATGGGCGGGGGGGG
>PVJD01010001.1:0-57386 GCA_004026545.1 Mormoops blainvillei
CCCGCCCCCCGCAAGCCTGCACTGACTGTTTCAGGATGGTCACAATGAGCAGTCCAGTCATTGAGGTTAGAGACCCATGAGTCATTTTTATATAATCGGCTTTCACTTGTTATTCTCTGTTTAGTTCAGTAAAGTTTACCTTCTAAGTATTTCTCCATTCCTTCCCTTTGACCCAGCCCCATTTAATGCCACTTTAAATCTAGGGCACAATCATCCTTCACTTGAGCTAATAAACTGGGTGGCATCCATGACCCTAACCTCACCCTTTATCCCAGACCTTTTCTGATGGAAAAGAAGGAACAGAGTCAAGTATCTGATCCTTTAATACCAGTCTCCTTAACTGCTAGCAGATATGGGCTAGTCAGTATTTGCAAATTATACCCAATCGGACCTACAACCATTTATTTGGGTTGAGAAAGGGAGAGGATGATGGTCTCCTCTGTTTACTACCTTCATGGTAGACTCGAGACTGAGCAATCCAGCTTTTGCTCTGGTTCCTTTTAGAATCCGGGAAATGCAACCTGAACCAGCCTTTGTGATTCACCCCAAGCTGCTGATGTTAGTTTCACCGTTAGGCAAGCTCTGGGCATGACAACATAGCATAAAAGTGTTCCCCGAGCTGAATTCCCTAATAGAAATCTTTACAGTTTTCTAGAATTGATTTAAAATTGAAAGCAAGTCTTTGTTTCACTTTTGCATGAATTATTAAGATGACAAGGAAACAAGAAATGGCAGAATAACAGGAATACAAATGATCAAAATTATGAGATAAAGATTCAGGGAAAGCAAGATAGTTTTTGAGGGTGAGGTGTATGGAGAGCCATTTCAAGAGCGAGATGAAGATAATACACTTCCTAATATTTTTGAAGAAATATTTCAAAATATCTTAGCAAATTCTGAGAAGAGGCTGCAGTGGTGTTATTAATACTGTCACTTCCTAGCTGAAATACTATAGTGTTAAAAAAAAATCTGTTAAGGGAAATCTGTTCCTACATTAAATCCAACTCTTTTAAACTATTATGAACAAGCTGAAGTATTACTAAGAGACAAATAAAGAATTCAGAAGAAATCATTGGAAATATGAGAATCTGATAATGGTGACCCCTTTAATGCTCTCAATTTCACTTTCCCTCTAGTTGTCCAAACCTCTAAAAGACAAATGAAAAACTGCTTAAGTGAAGTCCTGAGAAACCCTTCCTAATGCCTAGAGGTCACGAATCAGTGTTCATCTTGCTGGAACAATATAAAAGTTAAAAAACAGTTGCCTGCATACAATGTGATGCAATGAAAATCTGAGACTAACTTGAGTTTGAACTGCTAAACTAAATGCCTCTCAAAAAGAAGTGTTATAGTCCTCATGGTCCAGCAGAAGAGATAACAGTCTGCAAATTAGCATATAAATCATGTGATCATGTACAAATGAAGAAAGCTCTTGATTCTTTAGTTTCATTTAAAAGAAAGCAATAAAAATGTAAAATGAAATTTTTAAATGAGCATTTAAATGCAAGAAACTATGTGATACTGAGTAACATTATTTAATTGCATCCCCAATCTCATATTAACAAAAAAACTGAGGGTGAGAGAATTTAAAGAACTTGACTAGATTCACACAGTCGATAAGAATATGGCTGTCGTCAACCTTGGTGATGGCAAGAGCTATTCAGACTACTTCCAAGATACTCATACTATAAAGAGGGAAAAAAGACACTTCACTCCCAGGGATGTCAGCTGTTATTATATAGTCTAACACAGTGTGACTATCTTCACTGACAAACAGTTGTGGTTTCTGGAGGAAAAATTAACATGTTCCAAGACAAATCCTGCCCATGGATATTTTTTAACTGGATTAAAAAAACCCTAAAATTTAAATGTTCAGAGATTTCTATACAATTCCAGAGCACGGGCTTCTCTTGAAAAATTAGCGGTTCTGGTGACTCAGAGCTTTTAAGTTTACGGGGCAAAACTTCTATGATAAAACAGTAGAAATAAAACAGAAAGAGCCATCCATTGCTGATTTCACAGTGAATATTTATTCAGGGAGTAACTGGGCAAGAAATGACGTGGCAAGACCAGCAAGACCTAATGTAAAAATTTTACTTGATTCTATTAAGTTACCGAATGGCAAGACACATCACGTTACTGACGCAGGTGGAGCTCCCAGGAGCAGGGGCTCTGAATCCCAGGAGAGGATGTGGCTGGTGTGCAAGGCTCACCAGCCCCCTGAACCTCATGCATGAAGTCTCCTTTGTTTGGAAAAAGACCCTGTCATATTTCACAGCATTCTCACCACCCCCAGAAAAAAATAAACCTCCAGAAACTAGGAGGTAGCCAGGATGTACCAAGTTTCAAGTAAAATGATTTTGAAAACACAATCATGAGCCTCAACTCTGCTGGGAGCAACAGCCTGTTATAATAATTTGAGTTTTTGACTATATGTGGTTTTTGCCTGTTTGCACAATGTAGAACTAAAACAGTAAATTAAATTACAAAATTAAAAAACAGATTTTAAAAATCATTTTATGGAAAACATATTTGTATTCATACAGAAGAAAGATATTCTAAGAAACTGACATCTATTTTATCCGAGATATAGATATTCTTCAAAAAACTGTCATACCATCTTGGGATTTAAATTTTCTGCTTAGTATCAAATGAATGAATTATTGATATCACCTAGCAACTGTATTTCCTTTTATCCTGCTTAGCATTTGTCACTGCCAAGCATCAAACTTAGTTTATCATCATATAAAGAGAGAAATTGTTATAATTTATTCATTAGGGTTGTACTAATTTGGGGACAACTACATGCATTTGTTTTCCTACATTGATAATCTGGTTATTTCTATCAGTAAGAAATAAAATTGAATTACATATATATTTATACTTATAAATATTTAAATCATAGAAGTTTAGGCTCAGTGTTTATACACATTGACAATTCTCAACTTATTTAAAGTAATAGATAACTTTTGAGAGCAAAAATATATATTAAAATCCTTTTCCTTGATTTAATGAATTTTTATGTCTAGTTTATCATTCTAGATATAAATGTTTATATTTAATACCTAAACACACACGCACACCAGGATAGCTATCAGCATTCTGAAGGTGACATTAAAGCAACCGTATCACAAGCATTCCGTAAATATACCGACTTGACAGAGTAGGAGGTTTAATCTTTAAGGAAGCAATACCCTAGAACAAGTTTAACCTCAGATCTATCTTACAAATAGAAAAACGTTAAAATTTCATAAAAAAGAGAAAGTGAAAAGTAGGTCAGTTGTCAGTAATGTATTAATTTTTCAACACAGGAATTTAACTCTCTCACATTTTTTTCAGGTTTCCTTTGAAGTTAATAGCAACCAAAATGGAATAAGTCTGAATACAGAATCAGCATATTGCATTTGTTAATGCAGAGGATTTGGAGTACAAAGGAAATTAATGAGTCCTTTAAGCTAACACAATTTTATGTTTTGCTTTGAACATGTAGTTGCATTGAAAGGCAATGTTTGTGCTAAACCGGTAAGAACAAGAAAGACACAGCAAGTAGCAGGGTTTCTGTAGTTCAAAGAAATTCTGCAGGGAGCCTGCTTCAAACCATGAAATCCCTACTCCTCATTACCCATGTCTAGTAGCAAGCATTATTTGGGGAAGTAGAGTGCAGGGGTACACAGTGACGCAGGCTAAGAAGGAAGATAACTCTTACTTTTGAAAGAATATCGCAGCTCTGACATAGGGACATACAACCTATACCAAGGAACTATTCTAAGTAGCAATCACACTATCACACATTATCATCTTTATTTCCAATAGTGACAGCTTTATTATTCATATTCTATTGGTTATCAATAAATTTTGTATCTCTTTTAGTTACACACCAAATATGCCAATTTCTGGCCTCTATTAGGAGCACATCTCTCCTCATAAAACTGATGCTTTTGAATGAGCCAACACACTTTGTCATATTACAGTGTTGATTATTTGGGTTCTAAGATGTGTGACAAGGTCTCAATGACTTGAGAGAAGTTGTCACCTTCTTCAGGATCCCTTCTTATTAAACACTAACAAATGGTTCAGTTTTGATATTTGGGGATCTGTCTTTGCACCTGTTTTAGGAGAATTTTATCTCCAGATTAAGTGCCTACTTTTGACCGAATTTACAAACTAACCTAATATATTCCTAATTCCAATAATGTTGATCTCATTTATTGAAACATTCTGGTTTATTGTATTATTTGGTTTAGAAAAGCCACCATTGGGATTCCTCTCTAAATGTAAATATTTCAGGAAGAATGGAAAAATGGTAGATCATGCTGCTTGTTCTTCCTTCACATTAATTTCTTGCATTGACCAAAATCAGTGATCAGATATTTCTATGGAATTTTACATTAAATTAAACTCTTAGGTATGAGCTAGGAATGCATGGCCAGGGAGGGGGGAATAAAGGCAGGACCCTCCCCATTACAATCTACAAAGAACTTAATACTGGAGGCTGGAAGCAAAAGGAAGATGTGTCTCACCAGTTGACTCAGCCAGCAGTCCTGAGCTCGGTGTGAAAAGGTTGCTGGGTGTCCTGAGCATTACAAGCAAAATACCACAGGAGGAGGGACAGTCACGGAAACTGTGCTGAGAAAAGGGGCTTCTGGAACAATCTTACTAAGATTGCCGGGTGTGCCAAAAGTCACAAGTGGGAATTGCACAGGGGGAAGGGAGGGGCCTATGCTGGGAAGGGAGCTTCTGTAACAATCTCACTAAGACAAAGAGCCTTCGCTAACAGTGAAAGAAAGCCTTTGTAGCTGCACATTATTCCCAAGGGGAGTAAGCGGGGAACCTAGAAGCTGGCTTAGGTATGCAACCTGGGAACCCATATAGTCAAGTACTTAGAGTGGCTAGGTACCCACTGGTAGCATCAGCTCAAGTGCACAGAACCAACTTACTAACAAACTTACTAACAACTTTCTTTCCTCTATACGTGGGGCATTTAGACTAACTGGGTGCCTGCTTGCAGCTTTGTGCTCATGTGTTTCATAAATAAATTTGCTATCTCATTTCCACTATACGTATTTGTCTCTCACTTGAATTATTCCCTTGTGGGCTAGACAAGAACCGAGGCTGGGGAGAGAGCCTCTAGACTCGGGCCTCTCTCTTCCCATCTGTAGCACTTTTACTCCAGGGACCTGTTCACTTCCATGCAAGGTTCAAACGCTAAGCACAGGAAGGTCAACGACTCAGGATAGGTTGGCGTTTACATATTCCTCCCATGTACTCTCCCCAGTAAAGAGTGATTCTGCAGACGCAGCTACTCAAAGACAGGCAGGTGTTCCAGTCAGAAAACTCCAAGGTATCTTCAATAGCATCTGGTTCAGCACTCCACATGATTAATTAATTTTTACTAAATCCCTCAGTTTCTTCTTAAAGCCTCCAGCGAGAGGGAAGTACACACTAGTTTATGTGGTGACATACTTCATCTTCAAAGCAGTCTAACTATTCAACATTTCTTACTTGTTTTGAGGGTAAATCTACCTGGCTTAACTAGAAATATTTGTCCTCATACTTCCTTCTCAGAACCACCCAGAATAAGTCCTACTTCCAATAATGCTTGAAGATGATATCATATTCTGTTACTCTATCTTCACATCACGAGTATGCATAAGTTCTTTTGCATAGCCTTTCAGCTACTACCTTTAGACACCTTTAATCATCTGAATCACTCTCCTCAACGTGCCCCACTATGTCATCATCCCTCCTAAAGCACAGTTCCCAGAACAAATACAAAATAGGGTGTGGTGTGATGAGGGCAGAGTCACATGGGATCATATTCTACAGGATACACCTATCAAAAAGAGCTTGTTTTTTCTTTTTCCAATAGCTTCTATTTAAATACTTTTCCCATAATCTATCTAAATAATGGATTTCTGTTTCTTTTATCTCTTCCTTCCTTCCTTCCTTCCTTCCTTCCTTCCTTCCTTCCTTCCTTCCTTCCTTCCTTCCTTCCGCATTCAAGTTTTTAAGTATCCAAATAAAAATGTGCTTTGAAAGTTCCTACAAAAACTGTTTATTATTTCCTCCCAGCTATACTTTCTCTCAGTTGGTATTTTTTGCCTTGGTGGCAACAGAACTTGCAAAAAGTCTGAAGTCTTTTCCCCAAAGCAACATAGCCAAATTAGTCCAAACTACCTTTAAATGGAGGAAAGTGCAATGTCTATTTATGGGTGATACTGTTTTTATTCAAACTATAATTAAACCTCATTATAATAATAATCTGCCAACTGCGAGTCCTGTGTTAAAATACTACATAGACAGGTCATAACTTTTTATTATTCACTCAAATATCACTCAATAAGGATGATATTGTTTTGTAGAAAAATCCATTTCTGTTGTTTTGAAATTGTCAAATAAATTGTTGGATTTAGAACCACATACATCCCAATGGGAAAAGAGTCTTTTTTCACACTTTGATTGAATACTGCCCTCAGAAATGAAATGGGTATTGGTCTCTGAGGAGGGACTTCTGGAATCATACCAGACTGATCTATCTTCTTCCCTGGTGCTTATATTGTAAGGAGCTAAATGCACCACAGTATTAGAATGAAATGAATTATGCAGAACCTTTGACAGACAGCATGTGTAATTTCTTCTTGAAAAACTCGTCAAATCATTCTGTTCCACCTTTGATTATGTGCTGGTTCTGCTGAAAATAAGTAAGCCCTCAACTGTTTTAAAACACACATACATATGGATTGCATAAAATTAATATCTTTACCTTTACAAAAATCAATCCAGGAGCGCATTTGCCAGTAAAATATATTTAAGTCCATTTCGGCACTTCCACTAAACTCTATTTTCAGAGGTTTATAATGTGGTCATAAAAATTCATTCCAGTCTAAAATTCAGCACCAAGGAAAATGTGCTTTATACTTTGTAGATAACCATTTCCTCTTCTCTCATTTCTCATGACTGATTAAAAAAAAAAGTTTCTGTTGAGTGTTTTTTGAAAGTTGTGACATTAGCCAGACAGGCAAGAATCAAAATCACAAATGACATGCTAGTCATTCTTTCAAATTTATTTGTAACTTTCCCCTTCTCTCTCCCTCCCTTTCCCCCTTACTTCCAAAATACACAGGTTAGAGAATCCTTCACTTAAACTTGTGAGTTGAAAGAGTGAACACCGAATACGACGTGGCACCATGCTTCAGAATATTGGCATGGACACTGCCTGGCTCTCATGGGCATTACAAGGACAAAGTACTTTCACAAAGATTCAATCTCTAGATCTCACTAACATCCAACCTTTGCTTTAAATGAAGCCAAGAAACACATGAAAGGTCCCATTTAGAAAATCATGAATGTTTGGTGCTCAAAGGAGAAATGCAATCATTTTTCCAGGACTCTGCAGCTCCTGCTTGGAAGCATGACTAGCACCATGAAACCCAGGGAGCAAATCCAGGTTTCTGCTGGAGAGGGAGCCCTGCCCAAACCCAAACCACTGTGGGGAGGCAGAAGTCTGAAGGAGCAAATTTTCCTCCAAAGAGTCACCCAGTTAGTTCTTCTGATCTGAAGAGTAAAATTAAAGATCCGAATCTGAACTCTTTTCTGTCTAGTCAATGGTTCACTTCTTGCTTTGGGCAATAAATAACTTCGTTCTGCTTTTGTTTATTTTTAACTGCCCACCCCTTCTGCCCCATAATCCTTGGGAGGAAATCTCTGAGTTTATTTGGGAAATAATGTTTGGCCATTTAACCCTTGGTAATAACGTGGTATCAACTGAATGCGTAATTTTAAAGTTTAAAGTATCCTCACTCCATCCCGAGGATAACTCTATGAGGGAGATTTTCCCATGGTTTGTCTGGATTCAGGCACATGAAGTTTTAGAGAGGGGGAGAGCTGAAGCTCTGCTTCGCCGACTGCCTGGGCTGGGGGTACTTTCAGTGGGAGCACAGGTGCTGCCTTTCCATGCGCTGGAGGAAGGCTGGGACAGCTTGGGCTTCCTTCAACCCCAGTCTCGGAAAACCCAGCAGTGCCTCCTCTGACAACAGGTTTCTTTTTTTATTGTTATTTTATTACAGTCATCCCAATTTGCCCCCTTTGCCCTTCTCTGCCCATCCCACCCCCGACTCCCTCAGTAGATTCCCACACTGTTGTCCATGTCCATGGGTCATTTATCCATGCTCTTTGTCTAGTCCCTTCCCCTTCTTTCCATCATTATCTCCCTCCTCCCTCCCCTCAACTGTCAGAACCAGAAACACTGTCCATGGATCCGGAGACACGGCAGGAATCACAGGCTTGGTTTTATTCTTTTGTGTTTATTGTGCCCAGACAAGATTGAGACATGGAGGTCCCATCTCATTTGAAATGACATAATTTTTAAAGATTTATTGAAAAAGTTCTAGATATGTTATTTTCACATCAGTAACAATCAGATTTAATTACTATCTGAAACAGCACAATTATGAATCCCTTTCTCCTCATGATGCTCTAAAGGTGAAGCTGAAACTCCAAAAGGCTTATTTGAGTTACCTTCTCAGCATCAACTAAAATCAGACTTTAGAAGACTAGACCACTTAGGCAACCATCTCAGGTTTCTAACTGTTTCTGAAGCCCTGATATTTTTTTTTCTCTCATTATTAGTGTTTTCACATCTTGCCAGTTAAACTCCTCCTCTTAAGGGGGATAAACATACTTAAAAAAGTTTCTCTTCTTTGTTGAAATTGGTGGGGAGAACACATTCAAAAGGAAAAATAAAGAACAGATGCATCTTGGTTTTTATTACTGCTTAATGTTTTTCTTCTCTCAAAATGCCCATTTTTATGTAAACAACTTTACTTTTTGGTTACCTTTATATTGGGCAATAATGTCATTAATTTTCAAATGATTTTTCCTTCTTTCCTTAGGCAGCAAAGTCTTGGATGCCACTTTTAGTCATGTACCAGAAGAGAATATTAATGTAGATAATAACCGGAATTTGGTTTTTGTAATTTTCCCTCCAGAGTAGAAAACAGAGAGGAAAAGTGCCACTGCGTCGCAGGTTTCAGGGAGTGCAATGACTTTTGGGCCGTTCTGCCCACGTGCCTGTGTTACGTTTATTCATTGTTGCTGGGCCACTGTTGATATGCTAAGGGAATGACATCTGCAAGGTCCCCCTGACCCCCCAAAATACATGAAGCGTTTCTACTCATATGTCTTATTAATTAAAAAACCAAGGTTCTGGCACAGTCATATTCTGTTGAACAATGCACACTTTAATAAATTTAAATGCTTATCTGAAAAGAGTTTTCCTTGTGGGCATTAATGGTGGTAACTTGGGTCAAAGGTTAATTTCTTAGTAGCTTTTCTACTGGTGGTCCGCATAATAATTTTTCTCTCTGAGTCCTCCAAGTTGTGAAGAGATTTTGTTCAAACTACTAAGCAAATGCATAATAAATATTTGATGAATATATTAACAACTATAATATAACTGTCTTACATTTCTGTTAAATAAACTGATATTTTCCGCAACTTAATTGTTGAAATGTAAAGCCACGTGGTATAGGCTAAACTCCTTGCATGGACTATCAGGCACTCCTGGGCTCTGTCCCTGTTGACTTGGTCAGTTTTGCATCCCACTGCCTGCCCATTTGAAGGCTAAGATCCATCCAACCATAATTATTGAGTTTATTCAATATTTTACATTGATATAGTCCTCTCTGGTTTGACCCCTGCTAGTTACCCTTTCTAACTGAAATGTTGCCCTTTGCTCTATCCACCTGAAAGATTTCTATCTCTTTCTTAATCCGACGTGATGCCCAGCACCACCTCACCTCTTTTACAGCCCCACTAGAATGTGGTTCGTATTTGTTTATTTATCTGACCACTAGAGGGCTTGTACTTTCTTCTGGGTGTTCTCTGGACCTACCACAGTGTTCTTTTCACATGTGACCGACTGGTCCTCTCTAAATCAGCAATTTTCAACCCATGTGCTGCAAAAATTTTTAAAACATGCAATATCTGACTATTTCGTCAGGGACACTGACCTCTTTTCATTTATACTGTCAAATAAAAAAATGACAACAACCAATGCAACAATAGCTGTCTGGTGTGAATGAATCACCTTTTTGCCAGATTGGCCAAAAATATATTTTTGGTGTGCTGCAGAATTTTAGTAATTAGTTTATGTGTGCCTTGAGATGAAAAAGGTTGCAAATCTCTGCACTAAATCCTTGTCATGTAAATGACTACATACATACAGCAATGTATATTGTGGAGTCTTCATTGCCTATAATCCTTTGGCTAATTTTAACACGTGTTAAATGGGTATTTGTCCAGTTTGAATCTACTAAATGATTAAACAAATGCTTGTTCTGAATTCCTTTTAGTTCTGTCATAAAGACTTCCAAAATAAAGTATAATTTTCATGGATTTCCAGATCTACCACTAACCAGATAAATTCCTCTAAGCAAGTATCTTGATTTCTCTGAACGTCACTTTCACTACCAGTTAAACGTGGGAGTCATAAGATACACACTGTGAAACCCTGTACCTCTGACATTCAACGTGTTTGTCAAGGGAAAGTTTCTGTGGATCCAGGCTGCCACGCATCTTGTCTCTTCAAACTTAACTGAACATATACCACCCACCATATATTATAACAGAGACCAGATCGGCAAGGTAGAAGGAATAGCACCAGCGTTGATTTTTAACCTCATGACCAGCAATTAAGTAGATGCAGCTATTCCAGTCACCATGAGAAAATGGAGTCTCGAAGCAAAGTTACTGGCGCCATCTCACATATATGAGATGTACAGAACTGGAACTGGAATTCAGGTCTTTCCAATCATACACTCTCTCAATCTAACTAAGCAGCTTTCATTCTTCCATAGGTAATTTAAAAAAGAAAAAGATACCAAGAAACAACTCTGCAGTGCACTAGAAATAAAGAAAAATGTCTCCATTACAGAAAATATATGGGTAGTGAAATTGTTGAACAAGTAATGGAATAAAAATCCACTTTTTATCACTATAAATTCAGTTTTTTAGTGCTTTACTTTTATTTTTTCTAGTATAAAGGCACATTTAATTCCACTGCAGAATGTTAAAATAAATGAATGGAGGGTATAGGAAGCAGTAATCAAAAAACTCCCAACAAGTGAAAGCCCTGGACCAGATGGCGTCACAGGTAAATTTTACCAAACATTTCAAAAAGAACTAACACCTATGTTTCTCAAACTATTCCCAAAAATTCAAGAGGAGGGAAGACTTGAGCCCAGCATTATCCTAATTCCAAAACCGGATAAAAGTGCTACAAAAAAAAAAAATTATAGGCCAATATACCCAATGATCAATTTTTCAATAATATAAATATTTCTACATTTATAATTATTTTTAAAAATTAAAGCCTAAATATTCAATATGATTGCATTCACATATGCAGAGCGAAAAACTGTGATAAGAATTGGATTTTGAAACTAAATGTGGCAGGTAGGACACATTAGCTTACATTAATTTAATCTAAAATATTTTCTCAACATGTCAACTTGTTTTCTGTGTATAAATATAGCTACTGTGTTTTAGCCACTGGTGTACTCTGGCTATATTCTTGAGATAATGTAAGTAAAAATATTAATGACAAGATCTGAGAGAAACGTGTTCTCCCTGCACGTGTAGCCAGGAGTAAGCCACAGAAAAAAACTGGAAAAAACTGTGCAATTCAAACTGCAGGAAGATAAATGGTTGGGAGAGATTTTTTATTTTGTTTTGTAAAGGAATTCAAACTTTGACAAAAAAAGAAATGTAACTAGGCTTTTGAAAGCTTTTGCTATGCCAGGGAGAAACTAATAGATCACTATAACGGTGCGCACAGAGCAGGAGAAAAGAGAAGGGGTCGTAGCTATCTATCAGCCTTTAAACAAACACATCCAAGTTGCTGGAGGTAGTGCAGTACTAACATTAAGTCACGGGCTTGCTGAAATGCTGCTGGACATGGTTTAAAATAAAAACTGAAGACTGATATCACACCCACTTCTTATCATGCTACCATCCTGTCTTCGGTTTTTCAGCCTAAGGAAAAGAAAATCACTTTATTTTTTAAGCTACATATAAGGATAATCCTTCACTTAAAAAATTTTATAGGCTAAAAGATTCTAATGAGTGGTAACAAACTTAAATTCTTTGACCTGTCCAGAATTTGATCACATATCTATGAGGGGGGACGCCCCCCAAAAATACTGGAATTATCTCTTGGAGGGCGGGCCCCTTGTGAGTGAGGCATCCCTCACTATGTGAGTGTTCTAGAAACACCTGGTTATCAGTGTACTAGCTGGTGGTGTTGTGAGAGGCTGTATTCAGCTTCAGTGAATTTTTTTTGAAGACTCTTTCAATGACTTTGCCCATTTCATGATGGGTGATTTATGAGCACACCGCGTTTGACCAAAAACTTGGTATGACCCCCATGCTCCACCCTCCCTATTTGCCAGATCTCACCCCTAGCAACTTTTATTGTTTCCCCGAATTAAAAAGGTCCTCAAAGGGAAACAGTTTGCTGATGCGGAAGAGGTGAAACAAAAGACAGTGGAAACATTAAAAGGCATCAAAGTCAACGAGTTCAAAAACTGTTTTGAACAGTGGAAAAAGGTTTCAATAGGTGTATTGCATCAAATGGTATTTTGAAGGTGATTACAGTTTAAACATGTAAGACAAAATACACAATTTCTTATAAATAAATTCTGGGTTTTTGGGGGTTCCCCTCTCATATAGGCATACCATAACAAATTCTGTGGGTAGTTATAGGATTATTGTTAGACTTTCATTTGGTTAACATGGCTCAATATACAAATCGGATACAGATCTTATTAGATAATATCTATTAGTAATGAAAACTATCACATAGTAATGAGTGTGGTGATTACTGCGGGGGGAGGGGCATGAAGGGACTAAATAGTAATGGAAAAAATCAATAAAAAATGACACTGCTAACAAAAAAGAAAAGAATAAATAAAACAGACTTTCGTGTTTATTTTAGAATTTACATATTTATGGCAATAATTACCTGAAACCCAAAACTATATACAGCCACAAAATTTATGTCTACATTTCTATAAATTTATAATTTACTATTATTATTTAAGAAACATCTGTTCTAGGAAGATGAAATTACAAATAATTTTGTTTGTTTCAGGAACTTTCTGAAAATCTGTTTACCTAATCTATCAATTAAACCTCATCAGGATCACAGCCCCTTTGCAGAATATTAGATAGCTCATCTGGTTTATCAAACAACTGTTTAATCTGTAAAGTTTACTTTAATGAGCCCACAGTAATCAAAAGAGCATAGTGCTGGCATAAAAATAGACACACAGATCAATGGAACAGAATAGAGAGCCCAGAAATAAACCCACACCTTTATAGTCAAATAATATTCGACAGAGGAAACAAGCGCATACAATGGGCTAAAGATAGTTTATTTGATAAATGGTGTTGGGAAAATTGGACAGACACATGCATAACAATGAAACTAGACCATCTTCTTACACTACAGTCAAGAATACATTCAAAATGGATCAAAGACTTAAACATTACACCTGAAACCGTAAAAATGCTAGAAGAAAACACAGGCAGCAAAATCTCAGACATTGCTTGCAACCATTTTTTATGATATATTGCCCCAGACAATGGAAACAAAAGGAAAAATTAAAAAATGGGTCTATATCAAACTAAAAAGCTTTTTCACAGCAAAGGAAGTCAACAACAAAATAAAAAGACAACCCACAGAATGGGAGAACATATTTGCCAATATGTCTAATAAGGGGTTAATATCCATAATTTACAACGTACTTACAAAACTCAACACCAAAAAACAAACAAGCCAATTAAAAAATGTGCAAAGGACCTGAATAGACGCTTCTCCAAAAGGACACACAGATGGCCAATAGAGATATGAAAAGATGCTCAATGTCACTAATCATCAGAGAAATGCAAATTAAAAACCACAACAAGATACCACCTCACACCTGTCAGAATGGCTATCATCAATAAATCAACAAACAAAAAGTGCTGGTGAGGATGTGGAGAAAGGGGAACTCTTTTGCACTGTTGGTGGGAATGCAGACTGGTGCAGCCACTGTAGAAAGCAGTATGGAGATACTTCAAAAAATTAAAAATGGATCTGCTTTTTGACACAGAGATCCCACTTCTGGGAATATATCCACAGGAACACAAAACACTCATTCAAAAGAACATAAACACACCTACGTTCATTGCAGCATTATTTACAGTCGCCAAGATTTGGAAGCAGCCCAAGCGCCCATCAGTAGATGAGTGGATAAAACAACTATGGGATATTTACACAATGGAATACTACTCAACTATAAAAAAAGAAGAAACTTTTACCATTTACTGACAGCATGGATGGCCCTGGATAACATAATGCTAAGTGAAATAAGCCAGTCAGAGAAAGACAAATACCATATGATTTCACTTATATGTGGAATCTAATGAACAAACACAACTAACAAGCAAAACTGGGACAGGCCTATAGATGGAGGACAGTATGACAGTTAGTGGGGGTGGTTAGGGGGTGGAGGGATTGAGCAAAAAGGATAAAGGACTCATGAACATGGACAGCAGTGTGGTAATTGCTGGAGGGAGGGGATATAAGGGGACCAAATGATAATGTAAAAAAAAAACAATAAAAATTAAATTTAAAAAATTAAAAAACATAAAGGTTCTAGAACAAGAAAACAAATAAAGCTCTTCTGGCTGTGTCCACCAATTCTAAACTATCACATATCAAAATGCACAGAATCCCAGTGAGGCTCTGTCCACTACAACCCATATGAAAACACCTGCCTTAAACCACATTTAAGCAGTGCACTTGTATCATCCAGGAACTCCTGCATTTGAGTCAATGCTAAGACTTGGAAGAGTAACAGTCTCTCTTGTTTGATAACAAGGTCATTTTGGTAGCCTGTTTAGGGATTTACCAGAACACAATTTAACAGCTGTAGGAAGAAGATATATGATCTACTCTTCTATAGCTTTTTAAAAGATTTTATTTATTTATTTATTTTTAGAGAGAAGGTAAGGGAGAGAGAATGGGAGGGAGAGAAACATTGATATGTGAGAGAAACATCAATTGGCTGCTTCTTGAATGCCACAACCAGGGATTGAACCACTACCCAGGCATGTGCCCTGACCAGGAATCAAACCAGTAACCTTTTGGTTTGTGGGACGATGCTCAAGCCACTGAGCCACACCAGTCAGGGCTCTTCTATAGATTTTAAGAATAAAATTAAGATAAAGGAATCATAATTCAATAATTGTTTTTAAAAATCTTTTGAATTTATTGGGGAACATTGGTTAACAAAATTATATATATTTCAAGTGTACAATTCTATAATATGTCATCTGTATATTGCATTGTGTGTTTACCACCCAAAATCAAGTGTCTTTCCATCACCCTGTATCCCCTCTTTACCCTCTTCTACCTTCTTCAAACCCACCTTTCCCTCTGGTCATCACCCCACTGTTGTCTGCATCTATGAGGGGTCTTTTTCTTAATACCGTCACTTTTATCACCTAGACCCCTAATCCCCTACCTTCTGACAGCTGTCAGTCTGTTCTCTGTATCTATAAGTCTGTTTCTATTTTGTTTATTAGTTTATTTTATTCTTTAAGTTCCACATAGAAGTGAAATCATATGGTATGTCATGTGGATTCTGGTTCCCACAAAAGTTAAATTCCATTTGATACTCAGGCTTAGAGGGACCTATTTTGCCTTCTAATTTTATGGTTTTCTTACTCAACATTATCATTAAGTTAAACAACACATTTATACCTGATTAAAAACTAGTCATTAATTAATATAGACAAGTTAACTGATGTCCATAGAAATACCCACTTAATTTTTCAATATTAATTAACAGTTGTCATTAGAGACATATAAATACAAGGGAAGGCAAAAGTAGGCTTACAGTTGTAATACAAATAAATAATACAATAATTAATAAATAATAATACAAAAATCAACTCTGTGTTTTGTGTACTCACAACCGTAAACCTACTTTTGCCCTCTCCTTTATACCTGGAAGAAAATAACTAAAGTGAAGGTTTTAATAGTGTGTACAACTAAGTATTTATTTTAACTGTCATATGCCCTTGGAGAATTTGAAAAATATATTATGTGATTAACTTAAAAGAGACCTATCACTACTCTATATGCCTTTTTAAAGTTGAGTATGACATTAAATTACCATCCTAAGGATTATCTTTACCTGTTTATCCAGAATCACATACAGAAGATTTAGTAATTTTTTTTTAAATTCTTTTTCCCAGAGGCATTGTTCAAAACTCAATTTTGGTTTGGTGGGAGAATATCAGTTAGCTTTTTATGCATTTCACATTTCCAAATGAATTCCTATTAGCTGTTTATTTCTACTAAGAGAAAATCCTGAAATGGTATTGATAGATTGCCACTGGAATTAAATAGATTTACAATTTTTAAAAATTGCAAAAGATGCAATAATTAAATATGCAGAGGAAACAGATAACCTAATATAATTGACAAAATATTCCTGGTTGTTTAAAAATATCATGCTAAGTGAAATAATGTTACAGAGCCCTGTCTGTGCTGTTCTGGAGTAGCTGCGGGGTGCAATTGCCCACTGTCAAGAAGGGTGACTCCCAATGCAAGAGTTTGAAAAAGGAAAGGGGGTTTATTTAAAGGCTATACAGATTCAGAATAATGGTGGATTTCTGCTATTAAGTCCCACTCCTTTTAAAACACCCTAAAACACATAGTCCTGTCCTCTTTTGCCAACCCAGGCCAGTTTCAGAATATGCCAGTCAGAGGCACCATCTTTCAGAAAAGCGGATCTGCAGTTCAGCTATCCCCGTCACAGTCCAGCATTCCAGGCATCTCCCACTAATTCGTGCTTGGTTAAGCAGGTTCCCACAATTTCCAGTTCCATCAGCCATGCCACTGTGTTCTCCAGGCAGGCTTCTCTGCACATCTCCTATTTCTTACTCCAGCTGTGAATCCAAAACCTCATGGCACTTCATTTCATACCAGACCTCATGGCAGACAGGGTGGGGTCGGGGGGACCCTTCTATATCCTTTCAAACCACAGGGCTCCCTCCCTCATGGCTGTCTCTTCATGACTGGTCACCTTGATTTTTAAATGCAGACCCAGAACTTCCTGTGTGACCTCATACTCAGTATTATCTGTTCTGAAAGTCACATAGACCTTTTACCCAGGTGGCAGCACAGCTTCCCTTTAGGGAAGACATGGCTCTCACCTAGCCATTGTTATGAAAAGTATCTTAAGCCATAACAACTGTTCTTCCCTTCCCCCAACCATACACTGTGGGGGAATATGCTCTGTATCAGGGTTCCTTTTGCTTTGCACCCTGTTTCAATTAGTTACATGGAAAAAGTTAAGAATCATAATTTCACTCATATGCAGGATATAAAACTAAAACCGACAAATGAACAAACAAAAACTCATAGATATAAACAACAGCATGGTGATAACTAGGGGAAAAAGGGGTAGATTGGTAGTAAAGGGTAAAAGGAGTCAATTACATGTTGATGAAAGATTTTACTTTGGGTGGTAAACACATAATACTATATACAGATGATGTATCATAGAACTGTACACTTGAAACCTAGTTTTATTCATCAGCATCACCCCAGTAAATTTAATAACAAAAGAAAAAGAAAATAAAAATATTACATCCCCACAGTATTATATACTCATCTACATGATTTTGCCATATTTCATAAAACGGTCCACATTCTATTTCCTTGTTTTACAAGTCAGGTCTAAATAATCAAGAGGATATAAAAAGAAGAAAAATAAATCACATTTGAAAACATATTTTAACTTTAATTGTATACAATATTAAAGAGATAAAAAGCTTCTTCCACCAACATGGAGTATGCAGTAGGTATCTTAGGAAATTTCCTTCCTTTTCCTCAAATCTCAAGACAATGATTCTCCATTAGACAGGGTGAGAAATGGTCTTATTTGCATTTCTATTTTTCACCTTCACAGATCCTGGCACATAACGAGCAATAAATAAATGTTTCCTAGGACATATTTGTTAATTCATAGAGCTTTGATCTTTGATATAATCTAGCCTCAGAAGTATTTTATATTCCCCCCTCCAAAAAATCCCATTATCTTTACCACACAGAATTTTGTGGAAAAAAATTTTAACATACGATTCAGTTCAGGTAGCTCTTAGCTGTCTAATACAGTGACAAAAACACTAAACTGGCAACTGGGAAATGTAGCTGTTTGTCACTAATAACCAGTTCCCTTGAGTAAGTTTTACCTCTCTCAGGTACATTTTTCTCACTTATCAAATAAGATTGGATAAGAGGTAATTTTTCAGCTCACACTTTCTGCAACAGAGATTGGATCCTAACAACTCTAGTGAAAATTAGGCTGTTTCACAGTAAAGTGCTGTCAAAAGTGACAGTTTGGTATTAGTGTTATTATTGGTACTTCAAGTGATTTTAAGTACCCTTTAAATTAAATAAGATTCTCAGAGTAACCAAACACAATATATATGGCTTAGTTTCTATGGGGAAAAAAAAATCCACGTTCAAAATTACAACCTAAAATCCATAAATATTTCATTCTTTTGCAATTGTATATATTCCCATGTAGCTCTTTGTAAGCAGAATTTATAGCTAAACAAGTCAAAATCATAAAATCATTTCCTAAACCTCAGTAATCCAATAAATTAGTATTTCATCCAACTGTAATGGGGTACAGGGTGGGGGTCCCCAAAAATATTCCCCACAGCCCGAGGTTGGGGATGGAGGAAGGGGATGATACTTTTCATGACAAAGGCAAGTTGATAGCTGTTTCTTTCTTGAAGGGAAGTAGCTGCTGCCCCAGGCAAAAGGAGTATTGACTTTCAGAATGTACGGTAACTTGTGACATAGCCAGGGGAGCTTATACAACACCTGCTCAAGAGGCAGGGAGATGGAGGCCTTTGCAAGAACGCTTACCCTGACTAAAGATAGCAGCCAATGGAGATAAAAGATATGAGGAAACTGGCAAAAGTAGTCCATTGTAGCAGGGCCTGGATATGAGGTCACGTAGAAAGCTCCAGGTCAGCATTTAAAATAAGGTTCGGGGTGCTGGTCTGCCATGGGGTAGTGAGAAAGCAAGAAGCTCTGCAGTTTGTAGTCATGATTCTGCCATGAGGGCTGGTGTGTAGGGTAGAAGCCATGGTGGCCAGGAGTCAGGATTCTGCCACCAGGCCTGGTACGATGAAGAAGGCAGCCATCCATGCAGGCTGAGGAAAGGCTGAAAAGAGAAAGCTGAAGGAGCTGTGCAGGGATCTGGCAAAGCCGATGGAGCTGGGAATTGTGGGGGCCTGCCTAACCAAGCACAGCTTAGTGGGAGATGCCGGGAATGCCGACCCTGGACCAGGAATGCTGAGGCTGTAGACTTCTGCTTCCCTAAAGGACATACAGAGAAGCCACTTTCTTGAGATTTGTGCCTCCCTGGACTTCACTATGATCCAGTGTAACATGGCCCATGTTTTCCTGGACTACTACAAGGAGGCTGAGGACAGTGTATCCCAGATCCTGAAGGAGAAGGCTGCTGCGAGAGGAGGATGACTTTGACACCCACCAGTGTACTTGCCAGAGGGGATAGAGAGCTGTTTGTGCAGCTGGCTTAAGAACAGGTAAATATATGGGGCACTTTTGGGCATGTTTTTGGCTTATAGCCTGGTGGGGAGCAAGGGAAGTGCTGGCTTTCGTGGGAGAACAGGGCTCTGAGCAGGAGTGCTCTTAGCACCCCCGAGGTCGGAATCCAGTAAATAAAAACCTGTTTCCCTCAACACTAATTGTTGGGTCATGCATCAAGGCACCAGGCACATGAGCCCAGCTTGCTTGGTTATACTGTGTGTTGGCCTCTACTAGACTTTCTTTTCTTAATTGAACAATTATTTTGGTGTTGCAGATGTGTAAACTAAATTACACACACCTGCATTACACATCTCTAAATTACAAACCTAATTCACAGTTGTTATTTTGAGTATTTGTTAGGAAAAAATAAAAAAATTAATCATTGTACTTGTATGAGCTTTTCATGTGTTTTAGCTAAAACTAGAGGATCTGTCTGAACTCCAGGATACTGTAATCAATAAATAAATGTTCACTCTCTGGCTAGACTTTATGCAGAAAGTCTTTTCTAGATTTAACACTTTATAATAAAATGTATATTTTTAAAAACTATGCTCTTTTGAATTCATTGATGTATGTATTTCAACAAGGAAATAATCTCTGGTCGAAGTCTAAGAGTTTAAAATTTAAAAAATCTATTTTTCTTTTAATAAACAAATAAATAAAATATGCTTACAAATGGAATTGTGAGGCTAATGTGAGTATTATGAAACCTAACAGAAAAATGTATTTTACCTGAATTAAATTGCTTATCAACTTATTGCTAAGAAATATGATGAGCAGATACTATGGTAAGTCTATGGTCATCAAGCTGGAGTACAGATGGAAAGACCTAGAGGTATATTAAGCTGATTTTGAACTAAAAACGAGCAAACAGAAAGTGCATTCCTGAAGATGCAGAAACTATTAACAAGATCTGAGATGCTGACCTGTGCCTATAAATAAAATAACAAGAGACAAAACCAATGTTTATAACCAGATTGCCACAAAATTCACAAGACCACTTTTGGGACAGAAATTCTCCTGGAACTTGCATTTTATAAAAGTTTGCCAAGGATCATCAGGACTCTGAGAAAATCCTAGGGCTAGGCTGTAACAGCTTGTCACACAGTAGTGGCGATCAAGTGTGCTAAAGAGTGCCGGCCTTGATGTGCTTTGAGAATATAAAATACCAAAGGCACTGGGACACTGAGCATCCTGGAAAGCCCCGCTGAGCCACAGAAATGGCAACGTTGAGGCTTTGGATATGTGACCCAGTTGTTTTCAGTGGTTTCAGGCAGGCCACCCTGATACCCAGCAGCCTCCTCCATTCCTGATTTCAACACACAGAAAAGGTTAATATTGACAGGGCTGACGGCTGCCAAGGAACCCTAGTGGTTGGAAGATACTTCTCTCATTCACATGCACTCGGCATGCCTTTCAAATGAAAACATCCCAGAGAACTTTTTTGGCAAGCACTGAAGCTTCTGTTCCTCTTGTTTGCAGCCACATAAGGCTCATGGGTGTTCATTCATGTTGAGATTCCCTTTCAGTGTTTTCCAGATGACAAAGCCATCCCCAAATTAAGAGGCCTATTTAAAATTTAAATAAAGCTATTGTTTCAATTTTAAGATGTCACCCTCAGTTTTTATTGCTTTTTCTTCACAATTTTGTTTACATGGAATGTGAGTTTGATGATAAAGACAGAGTTGAGTTACACAGATGCTGAGATGAATTAAGTGAAATTATCTTACAGACCTGAATTTAATATTCACTAATATTACTGAAATAAGAACATTTTTGTAATGTCATTTTGTTTGCTTTCAAATCATGTTTTGACAGAGATGAGTAATGGCCAAAAAGAGGTGTAATCAGTTTAAATCCTTTCACAGGTTATTTACCATTTGATTGTCTTTTTTAAAGTCAAGATTGTATACATTCATAGTCAGTTACTAAAAGTTTTCAACCTGAAGGGAATTCACCTTTAATTTAGCACACCATTTCCTTTTTACCATTCATCACTTTTCTGTTGCATTATCAAGACAAGTTGGAAGTCTGCTCCACCTTTCACTGTGTTAAACACAGATTAATGTTACAATGTTAGGCAAGGAGTTGAAGATGACAGCTTTGAATATCAGCAGGGACAGCTATTCAGAAGCAGGAAAGAAAATCCTGTGACATCTAAAATGCTAAAAAAAAAAAAAGTGTTCGGGCATCAAGAAACCAACACAAACAAAAGAGGTTGGCAAGTTTGACACTCTCATTATATGAGATTAAACTTAATTTTATGGGCCTGTTTCATATTTATCTGCACCTATGTTTGGGAGAAAGAGATGGCAGGTATACCGAAAGGTTCTAAAGAGAGAGGACCTTATGCTCCAGAAAAGTTCACGGGCAGATACGGCAATCAATTTCCCCTCCTGCCAAGGCTTTTCAGATTCAGCCCTTTCGCAGCATTTCATTGTCACTACCTCCAGCCTGGATGAGACCATTTATACTTGGCATGTGTTTATGCCTATTGGTATGACTTCAGGGAAGGTTTCATTTACACTCAGAGAAGGTTTATATTTTTTTGGAAAATGTGATAGAGTATTTCTCAAGCTAAATCATAACGGATAAGGTTATATATTGCTGAGGCTGGCTGATTCTGGGATTACCTTGGATGACAAAGATCATGATCCAACAGAGTCGGTATCTTATCTATGTCAGACGACTATAATTGAAATGACTATTATAGGATAGAATTTCACTCCAAAGGAGCAATTCAATACTGAAGGACCCAAAGTGTCGGAGTAAGATGGCAGATGAAGAAAGGAAAAAAAATAATAACCCTAAACTCAATTCCCATTAATCAATATATCATTAATCCCTCTTAACAAAGTTGTCTCATGCTAGAAATCTCTTTTATGAAAAGTCTCCTCCTTTCCGAAACTTCCATATATCTATTGGACTGTGTCAATAAAGAAGGTACATATTTTTCTTTGTTACTAAAGGAAAACAAAGTGGTGTCCTTTATAAGCTACAGTGGGAGGCTGTGGGGTTGTGCTAGACATAGCTCCTCTATCCCCCATAATTGGAGGCTGACCAAAGGGCCACAGCCATACGGCTTGTATTGTATTGTTTTGGAAATGGACTGTAATTCCCTCCTTATCCTCTTTTGGGAGTGGCTTTCTGTCCCCTGACTGCCTGTTGACCTTTTTTCTTTCTACATGTACACACTGAGGTAGGACAGATGCCTCCTTTGTCAGGGGCCCCTTAAAACAAGTCTTGGATTCAGGGAGGCACGGTCCTGCTTGCCAATCTGCCACCATCGATGCTTCCTGTATTGTGAGTAATAAATGCCATGTCTGCTCCATCCAGTCCTCCTTGTGGTTTTTTTGACTTATCTGAATGAGCGGTCAAGATCCCTGGGTAGGCTTGACCTCCTGCATTACAGAGGCTTCCTGTGAAACTAAGATAACAGATTAACTGGCTACAGGACCCCTCCTAATGGTACTCAAAATATTCATGAACCCCAAGAAATATATAAAAACTGAGAAAATCCCTGGAACAACAACAAAAAAAGCAGATAATTTACCAAAGTCTCCAGTGGGGGTAGGATAACATTCATACTACATGCACCTTCAGTGGGGATATATTCATAAATTCATTCTTTAATCTAACCTACTCAGCCAGATCTGAAGGACACTGACCGAACATGCTGTCTACCCTGATAAAGGAGGAAAACACAGTCTTGATGGTCTACTTCTAGTTACTTATGCAAGATCGCCACTGCCATAAATAAATAAATAAATAAATAAATAAATAAATAAATTTTACTATTCCTCATATCCATGCAATTTATATTATGAATCAGCCAGATTGTGAGTCATTCCCTCCTTACCTTGTTCTCATTAACCTCTCTTCCTATAGCCATTTAGAAAGTACAACAGAATTTGAAGATTGAAGAGCACAGGAGCACAGTCTTCTAAACCCATGAATACAAAGCTAACTGCTGAAGACCAGTGCTTCTCAAATTATCTTTTGTAAAGCACTAGTTTATTCATTGTTTTAAAAAAGATGTCCAATCTGTTGCAGATAAACTTTTTTAAAAACTCACAACAAAAAGGAGCTATTTGCAAAATTAAACTAATAACCCATCATAAAAAATATGACAATATTTTTAAATGTTAGATTCAACAGACATAAACTTACCCTATTTTGAGACTCAAAAAAAGTTTCAAAACTTTACTTTCACTTCCTTTACTTATCTTTTGTGGATTGGTAGCAAACATTTTGCTTTCATACTTACACCAGTCTGTGAACCATACTCGGAGTAGCGCTGAGTTAGTTGATTCAATACTGAATACTGAAAAGCCCATGTCCACCCAGCTTCTTAAGATGAAATAACTGCTTGGCAGGGGATTTAAGTGAAATTTGGCACATCTTCCCTTCCTTCAGGTTTAGATCTGAGAGTCTAAATCTGCTACTACCAAAATGAAAGGAGCTAAGGACACTTATCTCATGAAAGCTATTTCTATTGATCCTGTACGTGTTCACATATTTCTTTTCCTCAGGCCACCCCCACCCCCAACACACACACACACACACACACGCTAATGCGCAGTGACGGAACAGGGTGTACAACAAGTACATTACCAGAATGCTTCTCCCCTTCTGTGCTTTTATTTTAATTCAATACAGAAAGTCTCTAGAGAGCACCTAAATAGCTGCTAAAACTCGATTAAACTCAGTGGCTAGTAGAATTGTTGTTCTGTTGCCAATCATTTATCAATTAATCCAATAAATAAATATTGCCAGTCTTTGGGAAGCACTGGGACTAGATAGATTTGTTTATGGAGTCTATAAGAAATACTAGACCGCAGGGGAGTGGGGGGGATGGACAAAACTATACTTGAACAAAGATTAAAAAAAACACAAAAATAAATAAATAAAAATATGAAAAAAAGTATTAGAAAAAAAGAAAACATTTCTCTAAATCTATGAGGAAATTCTAACTCTTCAGATAATTAACAAAAAATCTGATTTCAGAAGTCTACCAAAAAAGAAATAAATAACACAATATTAGAATCAAGACCAAAGGACACACACACACACACAAGAATGAGATAACACAGAAATTCAGTCATTCAACTTAGTAGAAAAAGAATGAAATCTTTAAAAGATTTATAATCCACTAAAGTTAGTAAAAAGAATGACAGACATTGACAAGATCATAGCTGTTGTGTTGAGGATAAACATGAATGCTATTCTAAACAAAATAACAAACAGAAGAAAATGAGGGAGGAGGAAGATGTAGGGAATAGGAAATACAGATCCAATCTGGGATTTCCAGATTTTCCCGAGGAAACAATAAAATAGAAGCTTAGAGACTGAAAGGATTCACTAGGTTTCAGTAAACTTTCAGAGTAAGTAGTCAGTAAATATTGGATTAATTGATAAATGATTGGCAACAGAACAACAATTCTACTAGCCACTGAGTTTAATCGAGTTTTAGCAGCTATTTAGGTGCTCTCTAGAGACTTTCTGTATTGAATTAAAATAAAAGTACAGAAGGGGAGAAGCATTCTGGTAACGTACTTGTTGTACACCCTGTTCCCTCACTGCGCATTAGCGTATGTGTGTGTGTGTGTGTGAGTGTGTGTGTGTGTGTGTTGGGGGTGGGGGTGGCCTGAGGAAAAGAAATATGTGACCATGTACAGGATCAATAGGAATAGTCTTCATGAGGTACCAAAGTGCGCAGTGTCCACTGAGCTGTGCCATTGGATTTGTTTAATGTTTTTGTTACTTCCGGTGACTATAGTCAGTGTGTATGTCATCAGAGAAACCTCCAGAATTTCACCAAGGAGCAGCTTAAGAACACTCATGTAGGCATTTTGAGATAAGTTTGTGATAACCTGTGGAAGAAGGACTGGTGGAATTTCTGTGGGTGTATTCTTCACCTCCCCAAGGGCTGTTCTTTGCACTGTCACTGGAGGTATGACAGAGAAATACACATAAATAGAATTATAAAAGTCTCCATAAGAAATAAGAAAATCTAGATTACTCTTTTTTCAAAAATTGGAGATTTTAAAGAATACTTCATAACTAAAAATGGTAAGATTAATAGTAGCATTAAAAATGCAAGATAAAAATAAATAAATAGAGGAGATAAAAATGAGCCAAGGCAAACTTATAGAAATGGAGGAATTTGCCTATCTGACAAATAGTGTTAGGAGAAGACAGATGTTTAAAGAATATGAAAACAAAGACCTTTGTGTTGGTCATTTAATTGAAATTAATTAATCAAGCTGAAATAAAAGCAAGAGAAAATAGCAGATGCAAATATCTAAAGTTTGCTAGTATGTAGAGGAAAAGAAAGTTAATATTACCAATAAAAATTACTTAAATAATATTTTATAAAAATATTTGTAAAGATTAAATTGTGCAAAGCATACAGGGAGAAATTTAAAGGCTTTCATGCTCTAGGCCAAAGACAACTTTAGAAAACTTTTAAAGTTCCTTCCACTACAAAAATCATTCATTCTGCTTAACTGTAGTATATAAGGACTCTTCTAAAGGGTACTTTATATCCAAGCAAGCGTCTCATACACTACCTTGAAAAGAGAAGAGAATTTGACCCATAGAGATTACAGGATTAAATTCCAAAGAGAAGAACCTCAATAAATAGTGGGAAATCCTTTCATTGTTAAACTGAATAACAGAAGAAAGTGTCTGAGTACACTCCCAGTCCAGTTACTTTAAAGTCAGTTTTTTTTCCTGCCGTTTTTTGCTGCCACCTATAAGTATGTTAAATATACAACACAGCCCAACTAATTAATATACCAAAGTGATTGCAAACAAATGCTTGACCAATAAAATCAAATAAGACCATTACTTTGTGGTCTAACCAAACATTTGATGATCATTTTGTAACTAGTAATCTAAATTATAATGTTTAAGTTAGATTCTTTCGTTAAATAATGAAAACAACTAAATATATGTGGGCAAAAAATTGTGAAAATAAACCATTTGTGTGTTCAGTGTAAAACAAATAAATAAATATGAGCAACCATGTATAAAATTTAGAAAAGGAGATGAGAAGAAGGCAAACCATAAAATGTTAGGAATTTAATATAACCTAGTTTAAAATTTAAGAGTTCCTGAGAGATAAGATAAATTATGACAGTGAGGGGAAGATATTAATGACTATGAAATCAAATACTAAAGACAAGGTTTTAAAGGGTAATCATATTTAAGTGGCTTTCTTTTAGTAACCATCACTCCTCAACTCTAATTCATACACTATGAGAAAATTAAATGACTCCATGATGAAGTGAGAAATTAAGACTATCTTTACTAACGAGTACATTTCACTGGCTGCAAATAACTCAATTGCAAGATACAATTGCAGAAATCAGGTAATTTTTAAAAGTAGTGTATTGTTGCCAGCCCTGGCTGGTGTGGCTCAAAGGACTGAGTGCCGGCATGAGAACCAAAGGGTCACTGTTTCAATATTACCAGTCAGGGCACATGCCTGGGTTGTGGGCCAGGTCCCCAGTAACGGGCGCGTGATAGGCAACCACACACTGATGTTTCTCTCCCTCTCTTTCTTCCTCCCTTGCCCTTGCTCTAAAAATAAATAGATATTTTTTAAAAGAAAAAAAAAGTAGCATGTTATCAACAGAAAGTTAGTCCATAACCTGAGAAGCATAGCAAGAGAGAGCCTAGTTTGTAGAATACAGAAGAAAAATAATATCAAAGGCAATACGTAAGAGGAAAAAAAATGAATATAGTGAACAGGGAAGATCTACATTTGTATGGGTAGAGGTTATAGTGATAAAAGAGAAAAATAAATATATTCTCAAATGAATAAGCCTTAAGAAAAGGAAGTATATTTAAAAATTTACAAGCACATTCACATCAAGGCCTAAGAAAAGGTTCATAAATTAAAAAATCAAACTAAAACAATATAATACATATGAGAAAAAAAGAAAGACTTACTTGATGTTAAAACTAGTACTTGTATGATTTACTGATATTGAAATGTGGATTGTAAGCCTTTGGAGAAAAGCCATATGTTTTCTTACATTGTGTTGGCTAAAAAGTCCGTTATGGTTTTTTCTCTCTAAAATAAAAGACATATTTTTCATTTTCACCAATAACTTTATTGATTTGGATATTTTGAGTATGTTGGCTAGTTCCCATGTGGTATAATGTTGATTGTTCTCAATTATTGTCTTGATTCGATCTCTATCAACTTCAACTGGTCCACCTGACCGTGGAGCATCATCCAGTGAGAAATCTCCCACACGAAACTTCACAAACTGCTTTTGACACATTCCATCAGTCACAGCACCTTCTCTATACATTGCACAAATCATTTTTTGTTTTTCAGTTGCATTTTCACTTTTTTTGAAATAATAAAATATAACATGCCCAAAATGTGTATTTTCTTCCATCTTCAGTATTAAAATGGCTGCATAAAAATTGACCAATTTTGATTTTTTTAAATGTATGCTGATATGACACTTGTCACAATACAATCTAATGAAATTGTTTCAAATGAAGTTAAAGACAACTGAGTGCTACTAGAGCCATATTAGGGGGAAAAAAAACACAAATGAACTTTTTAGCCAACTCAGTATTTTAACAAGTAGCTTTCACATTGCTGTACAGACCATATATTTTTGAAAGAAGCTAAACTGTAACTAAGCAAAATTTTATAATAGACAAAAGTGACACTATTTGACAAAATAACACTCTGTAGAGCAGAAATAGGAGAATTAAAAATCATTTACACTCCAAGCCACACTTCAAGAAGTGGCAGGTTTAGTCATTTATTTATTTAAATATCAAAAGAAATATTATTATTTCACTTTCTAGATAAGCATCAAATATCTGCAGCCCAGTTGTAAGATTTTTTTCCATACCTAAATTATTGAATACACTTCTGTTCTTCTCATGACTTAAATTTTGCAAACTCTTTGGTAAAAGATTAAATAAACCAGGGATTTGAAATTAGAGATTATCTTACTATTTACAAAGAAACAACAGAAAACTGATCAGGAGACAGGACAAACTTAATCAGAATTCATGCAAGAAGAAAAGATACCCAAATCACAGAAAAATTGTATAAATCTCTTTATTACTTTTTATATTTTGAGTTATAATCCCATAGGGCCACTGCACTGAATATTTTGATTGAAAAAGTTGGTACCTGTCTGCCTCTCTGGAAAAGAATCATTTCTGTTGAACTCACTTTGTGCTTTTCTTCTAAATAGCTATGGGTAAATTAATAAGTTGGTCATTTCATCCAGAGTTTAGGGAAAAGCAGTTAAACCAATTGATAGAAAAAGCAACAGGGGTGCAAAAGTAGACTGATAGAACAGTGATATTAGGATTAAAGAATAAAGGAGAGAAAGAATAAAAAACGGGAATCCAGAGGAGAGTTTCCAAAGGTACAATGGTGAATAATGGATAACTAGCTCAGAGGCAGGCATCTGGGTACTTCAGTTTCCTAGCAATTTATGTACTCCTTGTGGCCAATCTCCTGTGATCACTTTAACTACTGCCAATTCAGCCATTCTGCTTCCTCAGTCAGCTTTAATATTCAGTGGAATATAGATAACCATAGGGCTATTCCTTCTATGTGACAACAATTCATAAATAATCCTATAGTCCTCACTTCTAAGTAAGTTTAGACTGAAGTTCAATACTAGTACAGAGCATTCCTACCACCATACAGTTCAGGCCAAACTGGACCTTCTCAGCTATGAGAAGGCACCGTGAGATTCTCCAGGGATCAACTCAGCTCCAAAGGATTAAGTTCTAATCAATTCAAGCAATGGGGCAGTTGAGCTGCAGCTCACCTCAGAGCCCAGGCAAACCTGAAGATGCTAAGAAATATGGCAGTTACAGAGAAATTCTTTTGTTAAAATCCCATTTGAACAGAATTTTTAATTCAGTCTTTCTGTGACCATCTCAAAATCACCAGCATTTCCAATCTATTGCATCTAAGAAAATACCTCTAAAACCTTCACCCATTACCAGGCTAGCCTAACCTCTGGCTCAGATAATTTTATTTAATTATAATCAATATTTACGACATGTTGATGCCTATTAAAAGACTTCTAAACCTTAGTGTTTATCATCTATAATCACAGGCAATTTACTTTCCCATGAAAGCTATTCTTAAGCACTGCCTTGCAGTTGCAGAATTGGTTTTTATTCACTAAGGGTGTATTTGGAACATTTTCTCTTCTAAATAAGAATGCAAAATATGCTTTGGGGGCTCTAGAGTTTTTAATGGAAAAACAGAAGTGAATTTATTGTAAGTAACTTTCACACTTGGTCCAGTGTCCTAATTAGAAATAGTATGATATATGCCATGGTACCTTTTTCAGATAATTTCATATATATACATATACACACACCCATGCACATGTATATATGTAACACTACTGCTTCGACTATTAAAATATTATTCTAATGAAAAAAGTTTATCATTTTATTCTAGCTATAAACATCAAAAAATAGGAAATTTATTCCTAACAAGAAAATAATAGAATTGCTATACCATGTGACTTTCTGTTGTTATTTAGAGGGATCATGGAATGGTTTACATTTATGAGCAGTGGCTTAAATTTCTAATACATAATTTGTTACATATTTTAATTATAAAAATGTATCCTCAATACATGAGCATTAGAAATGCTTAGAAAAGTACAAAGAAAATCACTATGCTCTCACCATCCAGAGAACTACATTACCAGTTAAACATGCAAATTATGTTTTTCATTCTACAATTATAGTACATGTTTATATTATAATTTAAATGATACCAGTAATAAAAATAACACCTTCAGTTTTCTTCCTATGCCCCAATCATCCAACTGGTATGAGGCAGACAGAGTTGGAAGGTGGTAAAACTTAATGGATAACCAAAGCACTAGCTTTGGCAACAGATAGAGTGGGGTCACATTCCAGGCCTGCCACTTACTAATGGCATGCTTTGCGTATATCCGTTAAAACAAAGATGATAACCCTAACATGGTCAGATAGCCTTAAGGATCAAATGAAGCGGTGTATATAAAAGGGCTACAAGTTGTGCTAGGTACGCAGTTAAGTGCGAAAAAACCATGACTCGGGCAACCTTAACCCCCACTCCTGTTCTTCCTCAAATAGTATAACTGAAGAACAGATGGATTCCAGCATTAGGGAAAGACCCTTCCAACCCAAAGATTTTAAATTGAAGTACACGTCTAGGAGACTGTGAACAGATAGGGGTGGATGTGAAGAAGTAGCATGGCCCAATCCTTGGTGCCATTGGGGAATGCACTCCTAGTAAGTTTTTGCTTGTGAACTCCTCCAAAAATATAGAGCATCACAATAACAGGGAAATGAAATTCTACCAAATTGTGTGCTTTTACGTATCACCCTCTAGCATCCCATCTGAGCTCAGAAAGGATAAAAGTCTGGCTGCACTCTGCTCACCATTCAGTGCGTGCCACTGCTTAAATCCCATCCTTGAAAAAGCTAACTTTTAAAAAAATTGAAATTAAACATTGGTGTCTGTGCACACAGTGAAACAAATTCCTCTCTTTCTCTGCTACTTTACAAAGCTCATCTGGGACTATGTCTCAAACTGAATCAAACTTCACACTGGATTAGGTCTTCAGCCTGAAAGGACAAGGTGAGAACTTGGCCCATTAAACATAATGGAGTAAGTCAAGTAGCTGAGAGTTTTGCAGAAACCCCAAGCATCTCCAGAATGTTTTCTGATTTTTTCATTAAAGACCTTTGAGGTTTGATGCCAAAGCAGGGCTTTGAGCTGTGAGTTCATGCTGTCACATTACGAAAACGGCAGGCAAACACCAGACTGTGCAGACAAAGCCGTACTGCTTCCCGTTAGGGCTCAGTGGCGCCTGTTCTCACATTTCTATGGTTAACCTTGGGTTAAAAACATTTGGATAATAATGGCATAAACTTTTCACAGTTCATGTAAAACTTTATAAGGATTGATTCTTTGTAGAGGCGAGTGCATTAATATATAAAACAAGCATGTTGTTTAGTTTAACTATTTGGCCATGTGTTTTCAGGGTCACTATTCCAGCAAATCATAGGTAATTTCAATGTTTTTTCTTAATAAAGTGAGAGAATGCAAGCCTTTACAGTTCACTAGAATAAAGCTGTATGACCTACATTCCATGTATTAAAAACAAGTATTATGCTGTTGCCAGACAGTATGGGGTATATTACCAGAGCTGCCATCATTAGGCATGCCTCGGCATAGCTCTTAAAGAATCCAGATGGTGGTTTTCAACTTTATCTCCATGGTGTCCCCTAGGAAGTATGCATTATAGTTAGTCCCCTTCGTACTTCAAAGTTTTGTAGAGCAGAGCCAACAGGACAAGAGGCTTCCTGCTGTTACTGGTGGGCTGCAACTGTACTAGCCATTACCCTCAACAGCTATCAAAGTGACATGTGCCAGGAAATGCTCCTGATCCATAATGAAAATTTATGGCCTGAGGGCAAAAATTGGTACAGAAAGGAATTTCACAGCACAAGGCAGACTTTTTCTTTTTTAATTATACTTTTTTCTTTTTTTTGCAAATTAGTTTTGTCAAGCTCATGGAAATGGAAGTGGGGAAAAAGAATTATGATTTGCTTTCTCATAAAAATGATTTCCAATCAGGCTTCATTACAATAAGCAAAGGAATATTCAAGTAACATAAGAATGATAAAATGAACTAAATCAACTATAGATAAAACTTTGGTTATCTTTAGGGATAGCGTTAAGCTGGAAACATCACCTAGGTATCTAAAAAAGGATTTCCCTACATGATGTGTAACTTCCTAAGTGGAATCGCATGGCACAATGGTTTCAGCTTGCTGGAAATCACGGTGGAAGCCGTCCGTTGTGCTGCAATGTTTTCACTGTTCGCATACTTCACTTTGCATTGAGTTAAGATTCTATATGTGTTAGAGCAGGCAAACTTTTAACATTGACTTTTCCCATAATTTAAATGGATTCACTCACCATAAATTTCTATCAATGAACCTATAGAATATTTCATTAGATTTTTAAAAACATGACATTGTTCAATTAATAATATGTCACAATTTAAAATGCATGTCCTTTAACTCCAACATTCACTTCTAATAATTTATCCTATAAGTGGTCTTTCACTAGTACACAAAGCTATGTTCAAGCTAATTGAGACTTTTCTATTTTTAAAAGAGCAAAACAAAACAAAGCTATAAATAACTAAAGGTCCATCAATATGGAACTAGTAAAATAATAATTTTAACTAGTAAACAAGTAAAATCTATAAATGTTAGGTCTGTATGTACTAATACAACAAGGGTTCCCAGATATATTAAATTTTTTTTAAAAAGTATAAACAATGATATATATAATATATACCTACTAATATTTCCTAATTGTTCCATCTGTAAATAAGCTCATTCATTTTTGTTTATGAATTAATTCTCAACATTTTTATACCTATATTTCCTTGGAGACCAAAGAGAGATGAGGGATGGAATATATGTACTCAAGTCTGCCACCTTGACTTGGAATCAGTTCATCTTAATTGTGTTTTCATATTTATTAATTTTTAAAACAATTTTAATATTTTTCCATCTAAAATATTTTAGAAGATTATATTATACATTTCTTTATCCATTCATCCATCAATGGGAACTTAGCTTGTTTCTGTATCTTGGCTATTGTAAATAATGTTGCAGTGAACACAGGGGTGCATATATCTTTACAAATTACCGATTTTATATTATTCAGGTAGATAGCCAGAAGTGGAATAACTGAATTATATGGTAGTTCTAGTCTTAATTTGTCAAAGGAATCTTGTATTGGTATCAATAGTGGCTATACTAGTTTATATCCCCGCCAAGAGTGTACTAGGATTTTCTTTTCTCCACATCCTTGCAAAGTCTTATCTCTTGTCTTTTTCATAACAGCCATTCTAACAGGGGTGAGGTGATATTTTATTGTGGTTTTGATTGGCATTTCCCTAGTAATTAGTGATGTCAAACATATTTTCATGTGCCTATTGGCCATCTTTTGGAAAAAGGTCTATTCAGATGTTCTGACTATTTTTTAATCAGGGTATCTTTATGTTGCTGAGTTGCATGACTTTTTTATAAAACCCCATATCAAATACATGATTTGTAAATATCTTCTCCCATTCAGTAGGTCACCTTTCCATTCTGATAGTTTACTTGGCTGTGCAGCAGCTTTCAGTTTGATGCAGTCCCATTTGCTTATTTTTGCTTTTGCTTCCCTTGCCCTTGCAGTGGAATGCCAAGACTGACGTCAAGGGGCTTGCTTTCTATGTTTCCTTCTAGGGATTGTTTGGTTTCAAGTCATACATTCAAGTCTTTAATCCATTTTGCGTAAATTTATGTATGGTGTAAGATATTGGTTCAATTTCATTCTTTTACATGTGGTTGTCCAGTTTTTCCAGCACCATTTTCTGAAGAGATAATCCTCTTGCCTTTGTGCTCTTGGCTCCTTTGTCATGAATTAATTGTCCATATATGTGTGGGTTTACCTCAGGGCTCTCTATTTTGTTCCATTGATTTGTCTGTTTTTATGCCAATACCACACTATTTTGTTTACTATAACTTTGTAGTATAGTTTAAAAGCAGAGCACATGATGCTTTGCTTTTTTCCTTTCTCCAGATTGTTTTGGCTATTCAGGGTCTTTTTGGTTCCATATAAATTTTATAATTATTTGTTCTAGTTATGTAAATATGCCATTGGAATTTTGATAAGGGTTGCACTGAATCTTTAGATTGTTTTGGGTCATATGGACATTTCAATATATTAATTCCTCTAATCCATGAACATGGAGTATCTTTCCATTTATTTGTGTCATCTTCAATTTTTATCATCAATTCAACTGTTTTTAGTGTATAGGTCTTTCACCTTCTTGGTTAAATTTATTCATAGATATTATTCTTCTTGATGCAACCGTAACTGCAATTGTTTTCCTTAATTTCTCTTTCTGAAAGTTCATTATTAGTATATAGAAATGTCAAAGTGTTTTGTAAATTAATTTTGGATCCTGCAAATTTACTGAATTAATTTATTAGTTGTAACAGTTTTTTGGTGGAGTCTTCAGGGTTTTCTATACATATAGTATCATGTCATCTAAAAGACAGAGAAATTTAAATAAGGTCTTTTATGACATATATTTTTAAATTTATTTTTATTTATTAATTTTTAATATAATGGAGTGATAATGTTCCTGGTTGAAACAACCAGAAAATATAAGCATCAATAAGATTTCATCACATCACAAGGGTTTTATTAATAATAGGAAGAGTTAAAAATATATTACAAAAGGGGGTATTCAAGACAGTTATACATAACTTATTTTTTAAAATAGTTTAAATGAATAGTTTTTATTTTCAGAGCAATTTTAGTATTATAGAAAAATGATGGGAAAATGTACAGTTCCTGTAGATGCACTGCACACATACCCAATTATCCATACTGATAATACCCAATTACCCATACTGATAATATCTTGCATTAGTGTGGCAAAAACGTGATTGTGATTGATGAGCTAATGTTAATATATTATTAACTGAAGTCCATAGTTTACAATATGTTTCACTCCTTGTGTTGAACACCCTATTCGTTTTGACAAATGTCTGACATGCAACCACCATTACCTTTCACCAGGTCTATTCATTTTTGAACCCACTGTACCTATCTGCTCAGGACTGACCTCTCAGCAAAAAGACTAAAATGGGTAAGATATCACATATATTTTTCTCCTCACTTTCTGTCTTATGTTCTCAATACCCTCTCTCACCCACAGACTGCACAGTCATAGATAACACCAATTTTGATGCATGAACAAAAGAAAATTTATGGATCATAGCATCCTTATCTGACCCTCTTCTCAGGAGGGTCTGCATTGAAAATGAGTCTGGGGAGTTGACCATGTAAGCCCAGCGGCATGAACTTCCTGTGGCAAACTTACAGTATATGAATTTACAGGCAAGCGGGCCCTTGCATTCAGACTTGCACAGTACATTCCAGTTGCAGGCTGTCTATTTTAGGTATTGACTCTTTTAAAAATAGGCTTTAAAAACACATAGAATCACTTTTCTATTGACAGAGATTTATCTGAACTATAGTTCAATTTTCATTTACCAATTTCCATTTATGGAGTTAGTCCACTGTGTGACATTGGAAGCTTCTTGTTTTCTCTAACCATTTATTGTCTAATAACATTTGAATTTGTGTTAAAATAAGATAAATTATAAACTCAAATCATGTGACGTGAAGTATATTCTATATGTTCATCAAGTTTACCAAACACACATTTGCCTTGGAGAGAGAGAGAGAGAGAGAGAGAAAACAAGTTCACTCCTTTACTTAGAATGATATAAAAGACACCGCCTCCAATAGTATCAGAAAAATCTCATTCCTAAAGTGAATCAGGGTTGTCAGGTTTAAAACAAAAATAGAACAAGACTAAAATTAAACTTTGACCTGAGTTTTACTCCAGTCACCAGATTGAGGCAAAATATGGCACACAGTATAATATAGACTTTAGTCTTTGATAAAAATAAAATCTTGACTCAGAAACTATGATTTAAATGCACAAGTTTTATAATTCATAAGATGTACAAGCTTAAAATGTTGTCAAGATGTGCCACCCTTTGCCATTAAAGTTGTAATTTGACAGCCCACTGGCGTAAGCTGCACATTTTCTGAAGGAAGCTATTTAAGAAAAATGGCCACGTTTTGTTTGGTTGCTCAAACAGTGGGAAGTGCTGTAATGGATAATTGGGCTACCCAGTTCATCATTATAATTTGACATTTACATAGATCTTTATATTTTCAAAATGTTGTACAGCCATTTTTCTTGGTTCTATCAATATCACCTTGAGAGGTAAATTAATTCTTCAGGTCTCATTTTACAAATGAGCACAAAGAAGCAAAGTGAGATTGGGCAAAGATGCAAAGCTAAGATAAGAAATTCTTGCCCAGGCAGGCCTAAGCCACTGCTTTCTGTCCCCAGAGGAACCTTAAACCTTTCTATTTGAAAATTTCCAAGGAGAATTAAGCTGTCAAAGAGAAATTAACAGCCAAAGCCCCTCACTTTTCTAGTCCAGGTGGTCCAATTATGGATTTAACCTCAAGTAAGTTCAGATATAATGTGGCAAGGTATAGTTACTGTAGTCTTAACAATCCTTTATTTTAAAACTTCAAAGTTTAAAAATAACATGCCTTTACTCGTGGGTAAAATTTTCTTTCCTACCTCCCCCCATCATTTTTCATCTGCTCTCACTAGAACAATAGGACTACTGTGCAGGTCCTGTTTGCAACACCCCAGGAAGTTCTCTGGGTCTGCTCCAACATTACAAAGAAGAAATGAGAATCATAAAAATAGCACATAAACGTGGGGAATAATAAGGCCATTATCTGACATTTGATTGAGAAACTTGATCAGAGAACAGAATTCACATATCTTGGCCCAACTGCCCCTATGTACTTCCCTTTATTTCTCTTCCTTTCATTTCTCGGCTGCCCACCACCCCATAACCGTCACCACCACCCACCACCCCCGCCTACAATGAACTTAACACACACAGAGCTACCTTACAGGGAGGCAGCGTTCTCTCTCTGTGGAGAACAGAGGCTGAAAGAAGCCACTTCAGCTTACACAATATGGATGTCAAAGTACTAAATGCTCATTTTATGCAGTCCGGCCAGAAGATAAGTTAAGTTTTTCAGCTTCGAAAGGATCCTAAAAGAATTCAGATGTTAAAAGTGGAATACTTGAATTTTTTAGGAGCTTCAGTTGAGTTGAAGTAACAATATTAAGGGACGATATGCTTTACAAAGCATCTAGATTCAGGTCATCTGGATCAAATCTCAACCCCCCAAAATTAACATGGTCAATTTGAGGATTAGACTTCATGGCAATAATATATATGATGAGGAGCTTTAAAATAACTTAATTAAAAGAGCAAACTCAACTTCTTGATCCTGCCATAAAAACTGCTATTCTTGGTGAATGGCACTTTATGTTAAGAGCTCACAGAGTTAGCAAGGCCTATTAGCGGCAAGAATAGATCAAATTATTAAAGAAAAATAAATTTATCATCTTTAGACAGCACCTATTACTTCAAGTACAAGATCAGAAATTTTTTCAATTTAAAATATATCTACTTAAAATATATTTTGTGTGTTTTAAAGTGACACTGAATAGAGTGGTTCAGTAAGATATGACAAAATTCATCAGTACATATGTGTATATGCACAACCTGTTATAGTTAACTCTTAGAAAATGAACAATAAGTTAGGAATTTATTGAAGCTGCACATTGATGCCCAGGGTAGAAGCCCAAAATGCAAATAACACAGAAAGATGTGATTTATCATAATGAGATTTGAGAGGAAGCACTTTGCATATATAAAGTTCCACGTAGTCTCTGTTTCTGGAAAATATTAATATTATGAATATTATATTGATACTCTGTGTTCTATATGTGCTTGTAAAATAAAGTTTATATATATATACATATATATATATAAAATTTATTGTGTCACCCTGAAATGAGCAGATAGCCACAATTGTGGAACATGGACACTGTTCTAAATAAAAGTCCCAGATGGCAAACCAAGACTTCCATTCATTCTTTATCTATTTGTTAATTCATACCTGGCATTGCAGTTTAAGAATTATTTCTTACCATTTTTATTGACAATTAAAACTAGAATTAAAAAGGATTAATAATCATTCTGATATCTAATTTCTATGATTTTGTTATTTATATCTTAAGGATCATATAAATTTTGTTTTATAGTTCAGTTCTCCCTTCATTATAAATAAATAAAAACAACACTTTTCAGAGCTGTTTGTACATTTTCTGGCTCACTAAGTCGACTAATTAGAAAACGTTCTATTCTATCTCTTCCTATCATTTGATACCAATAAATTACCCATAACTTGTGTTGGAGTGGTAAAGTTGTGTTCAGAAGTGGAAAGAAACTCAGTTCTGAGTCAGGTAGTGAAGTTTATATTTTATGGAGGAAAGACTGATTTTTTACTAGTCTTTTCTAAGTACATTAACAGTGTAAGCTATGATTTTATGGCATCTATAAATTATAAAATGATGTAGATATAACAGTGTATGTCTATAGTTATATGCCTAAAAGCCCCAAGAACATACTGGTACACCCCATCCCTGTAGCAAAGCCAAAAGAATGCTCCTGATATTTTCGCTCCTTCAAACTGACCTATACTACAAATCAGGAATGAAAATCAATGGTTATTTATTTTATATACACAAAGCAGTATTCAATTACAAGGGTAATATAAAGTGATTACCAATTTGTCATTTTCTCTTTTATTTTATGGTCTCTTGAAATCGCTTACATAATATATCAAAGAAATGAGATGAGCATACCTATATAAATATTTAGGTAACACTGATACACAGAAATTGGTGTATTTACAATGAATTTACCACAAATTCTACCAGGTCTCTTTACCAGTACACATCTCACCTGTGACCCCCCACCCAAGAGGGTGACTCTAGGTCCGCATTCCACCTGCCATGCAAATTACTGCTTAGGAGAGGAAAGGAATAAAATCTCCTGCCCTCTTTCAATTTCCCTCAGAGTGTTCCTGGCTACACCCAGCACTTCCGTAAGCTCTAAACTGCGTTGCCGGTATTGCTAATGATGCTGCACTGTTCATTTTCAAACATTGTCTTTGCCTCAATTTCTTTAATTATATAATAAAAATAACATTCAAGATGTAAAAGTCCATAATCATAAAAAGATAACATTGAAAGAGACCATAGAAAACAATGCTATGTCTAACATGGTGTTTCTCAATCATTTTTTCAATATCGCTCCCCAATGTGAATTTTTAGGCATCATTTTCCAAGTTACCCCACTATGAAATGTTAATATCATAGATACTGTGCACATCTGTTTATGTATTCTATGTATATCTATACTTTATACATAAAGTTCGTATTGAATATATTTTTCAGTTAAGAAAACATGACCAAAATAGAGCTAGTAAAATAATTATATACTCCTACCACAATTTATTATTAGTGAATTAGAGTGCCACAGAAGTCGAACTGCCTACCTTTGACAATTATTAAAGAGATGTTAAAATACTTCAACTCTGGAAGAGAATCTAAGGAAAAAAATCATACTACTATTAATTTTATCTCCTTATGTAAATGTTTTCCCTTATTTCCCTTTCATTAACTGTATGGACACCATTCCCTTTGGTCATGATAAAAGAAGTAAAAGACCATGTAACACTAAAAGAACATATAACTTATCTCTTCCTCGAAACAAGTATGACTTCTTTTTCCATTCAGTTTTTCTCTGTTTACCACACAGCACCTTTTCATAGCCTCTTTCATTAATAACAAATTTGCATAAAGATACATGAACATGCATAGTGTGTAAGAACATACTCACATGTAAAATACATACATAAATACATGCTAAAGCAGAGAAAAGAGTACACATGATGACACACATTCTGCATGGCTGAAAACCCAAGGCTACTGGGTGATATAACATTGTAGAGGTTGTTCATGACGACATTAAACATTTCAGTTTACAACTAATCATGACAAATTTTTGACTAATGCAGTTCCTTTCAGTGTAGCTTAACTCACTGTATGGAACTAAACCACTTAATATTACACTATTTGACAACATAATAGTGAATAACTCAGAAGCATAATCAATAAAAATAGATCCAGGCTCTGGCAAAAGGCAATAAAATAGATTCAGAAGAAGGTGGCTGACTCAGCTCCTTTCCGACTTATCAAATAAATCACTCAAAATCCTATGGAAATAATGGCTAGGAAGAACATCAGAAATTCTGACTAGTAGGAGTGTTTTCCTAGGATGTGTCAGTCTTTGTTGTTCACAAAAAAGGATAATTTTGGCAGGACTACATTCCATGAGTCATGTGGCATAGTTTGCATCCCAGTGGTCTTTGTGTATTTTTATGAAAATAATATGGAGTCAGAAGACAGGATCTGGGCCCTTGTCCTGACTTCAATCCTTGCTGGCTCTTTTTTCCAGTAAGAGGAAATTTTCAGAGCTGGGAAATTTCCTTAACTGCTCAGAGTCACTCTTGTCTTGGGCATAGGTTATTATGAGCTCATATGAAATGATAAGGAGTTACACTAGGTCACTAGATGTTTACGAAAATAAGAAGTCCCTATTTCATCATTGATATCCTATAGTCACTGTTACTCTTTTCTGATCCAAATGTGTATCAAACAAGATTTTGTTTTGCATTTGCTTTCAATAGAACAATATTAAACTATGAACAAAATATAATTCTGGGAATATTGCCATATACCTTAATATCTTGATGACAGGCACCATAAGTTGTGGCACTAAGTAGCGACTTCCATAAAAAGAACTGTTAGACTCATTCTCTTCCCTGTTCCTTAGCAGTTGTCAGACTTTCCCTTATGTATCCTGGGCTCCAGATTCCTGCTATTCTTCCACTAAAAAATCATTAAGTGTTCCACATGGTTCTGAACACTGAAGTGGGCCAGGTGACAGTAATAAGGAACTGACCCATTAGGGGTTCAAGGTGATGAGAGGATGTTGCATACAGTGGGATAGAGAGAATTTCCATTTCAGAGAGAGAGAGAGAGAGAGAAACAGGGTTTATACAGCTTGTGCATACATTGACATAGTTGTTAAGATATGGATTGTTCTTATTTCCCTAGTCCTTCAAAGGTGAATGTATACTTGAAATGGGTACAACAAATTTGAAGTACCGGTAAAAATGTACAGTATCTTCTTCTCAGTGAAGTTGTGCCAGGTACGCTTGTGCCCAGAACTAGCAAGCACAGAAGCAGTGGTGTCCCTTTTTTATTGTTAATAAATGTATTGGAGTGACATTGGTTAATAAAATTATATAGGTTTCAAGTATACAATTCCATGATACATCATCATCTGTATATTGCCTTGTGCCCCCCACCCAATGTCAAATCTTCTGTCACCATATATTTGATTCCCTTTACCCTTTGCTATCCCCCACCCCTTTCCTTCTGGTAACCACTACACTGTTATCTATGTTTATGACATTTTGTTTGTTTTCCTTATTTGTTCACATGTTGCTTTTAGTTTTATATCCCAATTATGACTGCAATCATATAGTTCTTGACTTTTCCTGTCTGATTTAATTCGCTTAGCATGATATTCTCAAGAGTCATCCATGTTGTCACAAATGGCAATATTTCATGTTTTTATATGGCTCAGCAGTGTTTCCTTGTATATATGTACCATATCCTTATCCAATCATCCATCGAAGGACACTTGGGTTGTTCCCATGTCTTAGCTATCATGAATAATGCTGCAATGAATATAGCGGTGCATGTATCTTTACAAAAGTGTTCTCAAATTTTCAGGTAAATGCCCAGAAGAGGAATTGCTGTGTAATATGGTAACTCTATCCTTAATTTTTGAGGAAGCTCCATGCTGTTTTCCACAGTAGTTGCACCAATTTACAGTTCCCACCAGTAGTGTCTGAGGGTTGCTCTTCCTTTGCATCTTCTCCAACACTTGTTACTGCTTGACTTGTTGATAATGGCATTCTCTCAGGGGTGAAGTAGTATCTCATTGTAGCTTTCATTTGCATTTCCCTAATAGCTAGTGAAGCTGAGCGTCCCTTTGTATATCTGCTGGCTATTTGCATGTCTTCTTGTGTCTCTTCAGGTCCTCTGAACATTTTTTAATTGGGTTGTCTTTTTAGTATTGAGCTGTAAGCATTCTTTACCTCTTTTGAATACTAACTTGTTATTGATGCTGTTGTTTTCAAATATCTTCTCCCATTCGGTTGGTTGCCTCTTTGTTTTTGTTTGTTTGGCTTGGTTTCATTGGTTTTTTGTTGTTGTTGTTGTTGTTTTTTGCTATGCAGCAGCTTTCTTAGCTTGATCCACTCCCAATCATTTATTTCTGCCCTTACTTCCCGTGCCTTTCAGTCAAATTCATTAAATACTAAGACCAAGGTTCATAAGTTTAGTCTATGTAATTTATTGTTTCAGCTCTTATAGTTAGGTCTTTGATCCATTTTGATGGAAACAAACAGTAGTCTAGTTTCATGTCTCTTCTAAACTTTCTTAGAGCTCAAGTCACATTCCACCATGTCCTAAATCTCCTGTGGGTACATCTGATATCTCTCACCCCACACACACACACTAGATCAGAAGCTCTTTGAGATTACAAATCACGTCAATCATTTTCTATCTTAAAAATTACAGAAACAACTGTAGTAAATGCTAGACACTCAACAAATATTTGTTAAGTTAAAATGAATACCGAGAAGACACAACCTGAGTTTAAAACTTTTGCTTTTTTAGCATTGCCACTTTGTGATCATATGACATTCTTTTTACATTCATAGTGTATCTTTAAAATTCCCTTATGCACTAGTTTACAATATAGTCTAAGTACTAAAAAAAGAGAGAGAGAGAGAGAGAGAAATAGAGGGCTTTAAAATATGATTCTAATAAAAAGGAAAGGAAACAGTAAATTATTAGAAAGCCCCATTAGAATTTATCATGGTAAATTCTACTCATAACCTTTACCTTAGCCTCCTATTTGTAACATTATTGATCTCTGAGCAGTTTGTTTTGAAGCATGTTTCTGAAGGTTAAATTAGACTTAATAAGTGACTTTCTACCTTTTAAGATGACAAACTACACACTTGCTCTTTGAGGAGAGTTCAAAGAGAGCTCCTGATGAAAATATCAACACAATTATTATTTAGGTTGTCTTTTTCACTGACCAAGACTTTCTACCTCATGCAGATTTGATTCAATCTTAATTTTGCTTTTAATTTATATATTAATTAATGTCCATGTATGTCTTACTTTCTTAATTGTCCTAATTTCCTAATTGCTTGTAGCCGAAGGACTGCAGTGCAACCAAGTGTGTTTCACATGGAGAAGCTGGAGCTGAGAAAGGCCCACCCCGTGAGTGATGCTGACCCTCACGGGCCTTCTCCTGTCATGAGCTTCTAATCAATAGACCTAAGAGTTATTTCTAGTGACCTAGAGTAGAAATGAAAATTGGAAGTTCTGTTGGCTGAGAGTGCCCAACGGTAATTCATGTTCTGTAAACACAGCCTGTCGTGCTGTCCCATGCTTCAGCAGTTTTCAGGAAGCGCAGATTATTAGGATGGAGTTGGGCTCCATCTTTGATTATGATTTCATCATGGCTTATTGCTATTGATTTTTTAGAAGGCACAGATACTGCCTCTGTCCACCCAATGGATGCTTTAGGTGTGCAGCTGAGCTCTATAAAGAAATAGTCTTGTTTTGCCAAATTTTCTTAAAGTATGTTTTATATACCATTGATGGCACCCCAGATAATATATAAGACTCATGATTTCTTATATATCATTGCTCAAGATAAGGCAAATAACAACATTTAGAAATGGCAAAATTATGTCTGTGAGGCAAGAATGACAATTTCTAAAACACTATTTTATACCAAAATTTGATTCCTTAAGGACAGAAAGTAGATAAGCCACTTAGATTGAGCAGTTTATCATTTTAGCCCATCTTTTTGCTTGCTGATATAACAAATCAAAGTATCACTGGACATTTAGCTCTAGATCAAGGTAAGTTCATATGAAATCTTCAGAATAAAAAGTTTCAGGGGGTTAATCAACTCAAATGACTTGTGGATTTAAATTCAGCAAAAGGTCAAATCATTTCCCTTAAAACATAATGGCATGCAATAAAAAATGGATATAACATAGTTAACTTATATCCAGCTGTAAATTTTGTTCCCAGGCCTCAGCAGCATAAAGAAATAAAATAGTCTTAGTCTAGTTTGCCAAAAATATGAATATATTTCCAGAAGCATTTTTCTAAATCTGACTCTAATGATTGGATATGTTGCTGAATAGGTAGCTATATTTTAATTTCTAATATTGGTTCACAAGGCAATGAGGACAGGGCCTCATGGACCTGTTTTTGTTTTTCTCAGAAAGCTTTCTGCTGCCCTTGAGACAAGTGGATCTCCATTCTGTGGAATGTAAAGCTTTTCATGATCCAGCCTTTGCCTGTGTTCCGAGCTCATCCTTGTCAATCTTTCTGCTTACTCACTCTAACTTGGACACCTGGGTTTTCTGAAATTCTGGATTTGAAATAGCTTTTTCCTTGGGACTTTCTCACATGTTACTCCCTTTGCCAGAAACACCCCTCCCCCCAACTCTTTGCATATTGTTTCATTCTTATCTAAAAGTATCAGCTTAAATTCATCTTCTCAAAGACCCTTTACTACCATGCTATTCTATTTCTTTCATAAGAAATAATAACTGACTATTAATTTCTTCTTTTTTAAATTTTTAAAAAATTGTTGTTCAAGTACAGCTATCTCCATTTCTCCACCACCACTTTCCCATTCCCCACCCACCCCCACCTCCTACCCTCAATCCCACCCCCCTTTTGCTTTGTCTGTGGGTCCTTTATACATGTTCCTTGATGACCCTGCCCCTTCTTTCCTCCATTAACCCCTCCCCTCCCCCCTGGTTACTGTCAGTTTGTTCTTTAGTTCAATGTCTCTGATTATATTTTGCTCATTTGTTTGTTTTGTTGATTAGGTTCCATTTACAGGTGAGATCATATGGTATTTGTCTTTTACCGCCTGGCTTATTTCACTTAGCATAATGCTCTCCAGTTCCATCCGTGCTGTCATGAATGACAGGCACTCCTTCTTTCTTCCTGCTGCATAGTATTACATTGTGTAAATGTACCACAGTTTTTTGATCCGCTCATTTACTGATGGGCACTTAGGTTGCTACCAGCACTTGGCTATTGCAAATTGTGCTGCTATGAACATTGGGGTACATAGGTTCTTCTAAATTGGTGTTTCAGGATTCTTAGGGTATAATCCCAGCAGAGGAATTGCTGGGTCAAAAGGCAGTTCCATTTTAGTTTTTTGAGGAAACTCCATAATGTTTTCCACAGTGCCTGCACCAGTCTGCATTCCCACTGTGAACTAGGGTCCCCTTTTCTCCACACCCTTGCGAGCACTTACTGTTTGTTGATTTGTTTATGATGGCCATTCTGACCTACGTGAAGTAATTTCTTCAGTTATTTTGTTTCTGTGTGTATTTCACTCTCCTTCCCTTGAATGACAGATCCATTAGGACAAAAACCATTACTGTCTTGTTCATCAGTTTTGTTTTGTTCTTTTTTTTCCCTTAGCAGCACACTCGGTGCCTGCACACAATAGGTCCTTATTAAATTTTTTTAATGGTTTAATGAGAACATATCTTACTGGTATTCCCTTTACTTAGTTTGAATAGTCCAATCATCATATTAAAACTCAATAAATTCAGTTTTCATCATAATTTTAAAAACACAAAATAGGATAAGTTGAGCTTTGACTCTTTTAAAATTATTTATATAAAACTAAACTCAAGACATGATTTTCAGCACTCAGTTCTGCATTGCATTGGGAAAGTGTGATGAATCTCTCACTTATACACAAAGTCATAGCCACTTAAAACCCTAACTCCAAGATGTCAGGAGCCTTTCTGCTTTTTATAGTTTTACCTGCTCTTTACAGTTTTAGCAGTACAGTTTTTCTTTCTGAGATATGTTCTTTGATTAATTTTCCAACAATTAACTAATCCATTGTTTCTTCAGTTTGTTGAAATCTATTCTCTTCGACATTTAAGTTTTTCTATCTTCCTTGTGTCATTTTTTCCATCTATCACTTTCTTTTTTATTTTCCCCAAGAAATGAGTCTTGGAAACTACCTTTTGCCCTTATCTTCCACCACCTGTGAAATAAAACCTGAAATATCTCAACCTGTTTGTTGTATTTTTTCTTTTCCACTTGTGTGCTCTGAATTACCAGTTGTGAATTTTTAGATGAAAATGTTTTCTTTCTTCACAAAGCTATATCATCTAGCTATCTACATTGTGTAAATTAATTGTTTAATCAATTCGACAAAAACATGTCCGATACCTTTAACATGCCTGATGCTGCCCCAGGCTCAGGGAACAGCAGAGAACAAAATATTTAAGTCCAGCTGTTCGGAGACCATCTAATTAGAACATGTTTTCATGTGTATGTATGCATGTACACACAAACACACCTACACAGCTTTGTTCTGCCTTATGTCTGCTGAAATGTGTGGATTGTATCCAGGGAAAAAGGAAATGTGTACTTTAAGACAATCAGTAATATCTGTCACAACATTATTGCTACATTTTGTCAACCATATCCAAGAAATGAATAAAATATAAAAATATCCAAGTAATTAAGAATATGGTTTGTAGTCTCTGGGTTTTGAAGACATACAATCCAGTTAGAAAGAAGAGATATAGGTAATTTAACATGACCAGATTTCTTGTCATGGCATAATCCCCAATAAAGCCAGGTTCCTTCGCCTACCTCAATAACCTTAACTCCAACTACCCTGAAGACTTTATGCTCTATGTATTGACAGTTTTCTGAAAAATACCACGTTCTTTCACCACCCCATGGCCTTGCAGATGCTATTTCAACTTCCTGAAGTTCTCTTCTCACATGCAAAATTTTTTTCATCCCTCAAGACCAAACTCATGTGATCATAGAGGTGTTCAGTAAGTGGTGTTGAATGGATGAGTGAATGAATACAGGAGCAAATACAGGATCCTGTAAATTGTACATCAGTGATGCAAATTTATAAGTCATCTAGGTTTAAAGAGAGAGTTAGAGAGAGAGAGAGAGAGAGAGAGAGAGCACTCAGGATAAGTAATCAAAAGGAACAGAAACTATTCTTCAAAAGTATACAACTTGGCATGTCAAAGAGTGAAACCATTTTAAAAACATGCTTTAGAAGCATATATTTATTTTCTTTATTCTTAATATTTATATTCTGCCTAATACTCATGATAACATTATAATAACAGGTTTCCATCTGTATTGAAATGTCACTTATGCTATGTATGATATACTTATTAAGAATATAATCTGGTATATATGGTTTGTGACCTTTGTTTCTTGGAGAAAAAATTTGTTTTCTTCATAGTTTAGTGAATTTTCCAGACTAAAATCTGAAATGTTGTTGATAGGTTCAGTTCCAACTCTGCTAATCTTTAAAACTCTTCCTGGTTATTTTTAAAGCAAAAATAAAGAATAAACTTTAACATTTCAGAGTAAACAATGCAGCCCATTTTAAATATATTCACCTCAATATACTATTAGTCTAAAATGTTGAGGATGCCCAATTTTATATATCACAGAAGCAACTACATGAATAACATATAACAGAAATGAAGTCATGATGTTATTTTAGATTATCTCATGGTAAATTTTTGAAAGTGGAGATAGATTGGTGCTTGAGTTGAGTTAATGTGTTCATACTGCTCAGAAAACACTAGTCTATCAGAAAAAATCATTTTCTGTCTATTTTAAACATTTTCTGCTTAGATTTACAAAAGTACTGTATCTTCCACTAACATGGAAAACTGAAGTTCAAGCCACAGTTCTCTTGTTATAAAATTAAGAGACTGAATTTGAGCTTTGAAATTGACTCTTAAGTCTTAATAACTCCCTTGTTTGATGATGGGCATGTTAGGGGAGATGATGAGATTCAGCTTCCTCTTCTACAATGTGAGGAGAAGTATGGAAGGAAGTCATGATCTCTGGAGTCTGCTTGTGCAACTCTAGAATTCTGTGATTTTGTGAGTGTTTTTATAAGCTCCTCTGGGCACCTAGGAAATTATTTCTTTCTTTTTGGAATTTCTCCCAGACTTGGCCAAGAGTGAATCTCCAGGCCTTGGACTGGTTACCTAAATCTCAGGTCAAAATGTTGTTTAATAATTATTTGTTTAAATTAATATCATGGCTCATACAAAAATAAAACGAACACTTGTAAAAGATTTTATTTAACTTATTCATTAATAAGGGACCTAGTGAGATCTTACTACCAGTAAAATGTTGACCTCGTTTACATAGGTCAGTCAGAATTGTGACACACGTTTATGAAAATATGCAAAACTGTCCTTTAATGGGAGAAAAATCAATTGCATGACACCAGATGAGAGTAGCTTACATTTCTATGGATAAAAATTATTTGCCTCAATATCAATTCCTAAGAATACCTTTGTAAAATAGCTCAAAGGCAATAAAAGGTTAAGATATTACAGAAAGATGCACAAGATACAAGATATGAGAGAGTAATCTTCAGGGGTACATTTCATCATTTTTCCCTAGAGATCCCTCAGTGTAATTTAAAAAGCATGTCCCTTTTCTTGTCCTAAGGTATTTACTCACCTTACCAACTTTAAGGAATATGTTTCATATCAATATAAATATGTTGGAAATTCATATTTGGGAGACATAAAGTATCACCATTTCATTTAAAGTAGTTCTTTTCAGATTTATTTTAGATACATAATCTGTTGTTCAAGCAAAATATAAATTACAAAAAGGTAGAGCTTCCCTGTTTAGAGTTGGTGGCTAGGGGAATCCGTATTAGAGGGTCCTCAATCCTTTCTTCTTCCCAGATGCAGCCCGTAATGTTTAAAAATTATGTATCTAAATTCTTTCACCTTGGAGTGAGACACGCACTAATACAAACTCACTCAAAACTACTTGATGTCTATGAGACTTTTAGCCATTGGTTCAAACTAACCTCTGTTTAAGGGGTTAAAAGGGAATGATACAAATTATCTCATAATGTTGTTATAAGAATTTTTTAAATTTAAAGCATATAAATAGCCTAAACGTAGAAACAACCCAAATGTCCATCAATATAAGAATAAGCAAAATGCGATTTATACCTACAATGGAATAAGCAGCCATAAAAGGGCTCAAATTCTGATACATGCTCAATGTGGATGAATCTTAAGAATATTATGATAAGTGAAATAAGTCAGACACAAAAGGACAACCCTTATATTATTCTACTTATATGAGGTATCTACAGTAGGCAAATTCATAAAGTCAGAGAGAACAATAGTCATTGCCAGAGGAGGAGAGGTAGGGAGTAATTATTTAATGGGTACAGAGCTTTTGTTTGGGATAATAAAAAAATTCTAGAAATGGATAGTGGTGATGGCTGTACATTATTGTGAATGTACTGCATGTCAGTGCGTTGTATACTTAAAAATAGTTAAGATAGTAAATTTTATGCATATTTTATTACAATAAAAACACCAAAAATATGATGATTATAGTTTTAAACCCTGACTCATATTAAGGAGTGTATGAAAGGTATTTCATCATTACTGACATTTTATTTTACTTACTACTAATAATAATTTCAACCTAGTTCACACAGCCACTAAGTTACAAACTGAAATCATTCTTTCTGGATAGATAGTATTCAGATTTACTAGTTCCTAATCTAGTATTCTTAATGAGATCCCATATAGATCTTAACATTGTTATCCCAGACTTCAAAAACCATAAGACCATAATATAAGATTCACGCAATTAAGGCTCACTATATAGCTATAGTAACCAAGACAGTTTAGTATTGGCAGAGGGATACTCATGCCCGTCAATAGAACCATATAGAAAAAAAAAAAAAATAGTTACACATAGATGTATCCAACTGATTTTTTACAAAAGTGGAATAGCAATTCAACAGAAGAATTACCTTTTTACCAAATGCTACTGGGAGCAACTGGACTTCCATAGGCAAAAACATGAACTTCAACATAAAACTCACACTTTATACAAAAATTAACAAAAATGTATTATATGCTTAAAATAAGGCATAAAACATTTGAAACATTTATGAAAGAAATTCTCTAAGATTTAGGGTTAAGCAAAGAGCTCTTAGACTTGATCCCAAAATCATGATCCACAAAACGAAAATTTGATAAATTAGACTTGATGATTTGCATTTTGAAAACTCATGTAAAGAGAATCAGAGATGATCAAGATGGTGGAGGAGTGAATGGAAGTCACACTGACCTCCTCCCAGGACCAGTCTGGAATTACAGCTAAATTATGGAGAAATCATGTGGAACAAAAAACTGAACAATATTAAGAGAGAAGCCTTATAACCTCAGACAGACAGAAGAATCAGTTCAGCACAATCTGACTGGTAAGGAGTGCGGCGGAGACTTGAGAAAACTGGCTGGGCACCTTCAGGCGGCAGCACGAGAGGGATATTTAAGCGGCCCATTGGAACCCTCTGGGAAGAGTGGGATCTATACCATAAGTGGGGATCCCCAGCCAACAGCACCAAAGCCCAAAAAGCACACAGATAACAGCCAGCTGCAAAAAGCGGCAGAGCTGCTCTCCGCCAGAGACAGGTGGCTAGAGACTGAAAGAGCCATTTAAAGGGACAACACATAAATTTTCATCTGCACCACTTACTCTAGGCTCCAGCAAAGGAGAGGGTAGAATAGGCTGGAGATGCCTTTGGAGAGACTGGGGACGGAGGCTTTGGGGAGAGAACTAAGAAAGTAGCCACAGGAATCCTGATGCTGAGTCATCCCCCATAAGGAAGTAGCCATACAGGCCACTCCCTTCAGAGCAGCAGCCTGAGGGGAAACATTAGCCCCAACCCCAGGAGGGATTCTGCCCCACCCTATGGTGTTTAAACCTGACTGCTGAGTGCAGAGTGACTAGATTAACAACTAAAGGAGAAAGCCACAGACAGTAGATCCCGGGAAATCTCAAACAAACTGCCTAAGGTCAGATGGGGTCACATCTGACATCAACAGAGGCAGTCCAAAAAGAAAAAAACAGCAGTGAATACTAGAGGCTACAGGGATGAAATCCACTATGCTCTTCTCCATGAATTGTGGTACTTTCTTTACTATGTAGCTTTTTAACATTTATTTCTTGTCCAACAAGTTTGTGCATATTAAGTCACTAGATTTTAAACTATACTTTATTTATCTCCTTTCCTATAATATTCTTAATCTCTTTACAGCCTTATTAATACTGGTTCATTTGCTGTTGATAGTGGGATTGCATGGAAAAGTTATTGTAGCGGTCGCGGGTTTGTTTCCCGGGCTTTGTGGTTTTGCTCTGGCAGCCAAAAGCTGGGAGGACAAAGAAACAACCCCCAATTGAAAATAAAGGGGGAATCCTCAGAAAGACTCCTAAATGAAATAGAGGCAAGTAAACTATCAGGTATTGAGTTAAAAGCAATGGTTATAAGAAGCTCAATGAACTCAATGAGCTCAGTGAAAATTACAAAAATCTACAGGGAAACTGTGAGGAACTTACTGAAAACTATATCAGCATGAAAAACAACTTAGAAACTATCAACAAGAACTAAGAGGAAATGAAGAACACAATTTCTGAGTTGAAGAACACAGTAGAAGGAATCAAAAGCAGGCTAGATGAAGCAGAGGATCAAATCAGCAAACTGGAGGATATGGTAGAAAAAAAAATCCCAGAAAGAGCAAGAAATGGAAAAATGGCTAAAAAGAATGAAAAGTAGTAGAAAAGGGGTTAGGGGAAATGCAGGACAACAGGAAAAGTAGTAATATCCATATAATAGGAATACCAGAATGAGAAGAAGAGGAACAGGGGATGGAATACCTGTTTAAAAGAGTAATGATGGAAAACTTCCCTAATTTGAGGAGGGAAAAAGTCTCACAAGTCCAGGAAGTACAGAGGGTCCCAATCAAGAGAAACCCAAAGAGACCCACTCCAAGACACATCTTAATCAAAATGGCAGATATCAAAGACAAAGAGAGAATCTTAAAGGCAGCAAGGGAGAAACATGAAGTAACATACAAGGGAGCCCCAGTAAGACTAGTAGCTGACTTCTCCATAGAAACATTACAAGCCAGAAGGGAATGGTAAGAAATATTCTGAGTAATGAAAAGCAAAGGCCTACGACCAAGACTATTCTACCCAGCAAGGCTCTCAATTAAAATGGAAGGCAAAATAAGGAGTTTAACAGATAAAAGAAGACTAAAGGAATACACCACTACCAAAAGAGCATTGCAAGATATGGTAAAGGCACTGCTTTAAGATGAAGAAAAAAAGCGAGAGAGAGAGAAACACAAGTACAAAGGGAAAAAATGAATAAGACCCTATCAATAATAACTGTAAATGTAAATGGATTAAATGCTCCAATTTAAAGACATAGAGTAGCTGAATGAATAAGAAAAGGGACCCACACATATGCTGCCTACAAGAGATTCCCCTCAGAACAAAAGACCTACACAAACTGAAAGCAAAGGGTTGGAAGAAAGTGTTCCAAGCAAATGGACAAGAAAAAAAAAAAAAAACAGCCAGGGTAGCAATACTAATAGCAGACAAAATAGACTTCAAAACAAAGGCCATAAAAAGAGACACAGAAGGAAACTACATAATACTCAAAGGAAGGATCCACCAAGAAGACATAAACATTGTAAACCTCTATACTCCCAACATAGGAGCACCCAAATATATAAGGAAAATCCTGGGGGACTTCAAGAAAGATATAGACAGCTACACACTTATTTAGGGGATTTTAATACCCCACTGTCACAGTGGATAGATCACCCAAACAAAATATCAGCAAGGATATTGTGGAACTGAATGATACATTAGATCAAATGGACTTAACTGATATATAGAACCTTTCACCCCAAAGAAGCAAACTACACCATCTTTTCAAATGCACATGGAACATTTTCAAAGATAGATCACATGATAGGACACAAAACAAGTCTCAGCAAGTTGAAGAAAAATGAAATCATATCAAGCATTTTCTCAGACTATAAGGGCTTAAAACTAGAAACCAACCTCAAGGAAAAAACTCAAAAACACTCAAACTCATGGAGACTGAATAGCATGCTCTTAAACAATGAACGGGTAAATAATGAGATCAAAGAAGAAATGAAAAAGTTTCTGAAAACAAATGAAAATGAATGTACAACAGTCTAAAACCTATAGGACACAGCAAAGGCAGTCACGAGTGGAAAGTTCATAGCAATACAGGCCTACCTAAGAAAGATAGAAACATTTCACAAAGATGACCTAACACTACATCAATAAGGCTGGAGGAAAAAACAATAGTCAAAGCCCAGAGAGAGCATAAGGAAAGAAATAATCAAGATCAGAACAGAACTGAATGACATAGAGACTAAAAGAACAGTTTTAAGAATCAATAAACCCAGGAGGTAAACAAAATTGACAAGCCTTTAAACAGACTCATCAAGAATAAAAGAGAAAGGAACTCAAAAAATAAAATCAGAAATGAAAGAGGAGAAATTACAACTGAAATCACAGAAATAAAAAGGAATGTTAGAAATTACTACAAGCAACTATATGTCAAGAAATTTGAAAACCTGGGTGAAATGGACAAATTTCTAGAAAAAATATAATCTTCTGAAACTGAATGAAGAAGAAGCAGAAAGTTCGAACAGATTGATAACAGCTGGTGTAATTGCAGCAGGAATCAAAAAACTCCAGGCACATAGAAACCCTGGACCCAGATGGTTTCATAGGAGAATTTTACAAAACATCTAAGGAAGAGCTAATCCCTGTCCTTCTCAGGCTATTCCAAAAAATCTAAAAAGAGGGAAGACTCCCAAACTCTTTTTATGAGGTCAGCATCATCCTAATCTCAAAACTAGATAGACACAACAGGGAAAGGAAACTACAGGCCGATATCACTGATAAACATAGACACTCAACAAAATATTTACAAACCACATCCAGCAATACATTAAAAAGATCATACACCATGATCAAGTGGGATTCATCCCAGGGATGCAAGGATGGTACAATATTCACAAATCAATAAATGTAATACATCACATAAACAAAAAGAAAAACAAAAATCACATGATCATCTTAACAGATGCAGAAAAAGCATTTGATAAAGTACAGTACTCATTTATGATAAAAAACACTCAGCAAAGTGGGAATAAAGGGGAAAAACCTCAACATAACAAAAGCTATATATGAGAAACCTACAGCCAACATTATACTGAATGGGCAAAAATGAAAAGCTTTCCCACTAAGATCGGGAACAAGACAAGGATGTCTGCTTTCACCACTTCTAATCAATGCAGTATTAGAAGTACTAGACACAGCCATCAGACAAGAGAAAGTAATAAAAGGCATCCAAATTGGAAAGGAGGAAGTAAAACTGTCATTGTTTGCAGATGACATGATGGTGTACATAGAAAACCCAATAGACTCCACCAAAAATCTACTAGACCTAATAAGTGAATTTTGCAAAACAGCAGGATACAAAGTTAATAGTCAGAAATCAAAGGTATTTTTGTATATCAACAATGAAATATCAGAAGCAGAAATCAGGGGAAAAATCCCATTTACTATAACAATAAGAAAAAGTACCTAGGAATAAACCTTACCAAGGAGGTTAAAGGCCTGTATTCAGGAAACTATACAACCCTGAAGAAAGACATTAAGGAAGACACAAATTAATGGAAGTATATACCATGTTCATGGATTGGAATAATTAACATCACCAAAATGTCTATACTACCCAAAGCAATTTATAGGTTCAATGCAACCCCTATTAAAATACCAATGACATATTTTACAGATACAGAACAAACATTTCAAAAATTTATATGGAATCATATACACCCCTGAATAGCTGCAAAAATTTTGAGAGCGAAGAACAAAGTAGGAGGAATCACGATACCTGACATCAAACTATATTACAAGATCACTGTAATCAAAACAGTCTTGTACTGGCATAAGAACAGACACATAGATCAATGGAACAGAATAGAGAGCCCAGAAATAAACCCATGTCTCTATGGTCAATTAATATTTGACAAAGAGGGCAGAAGTATAAAATGGAGTAAAAATAGCCCTCTTCAAAAAATGGTGTTGGGAGAACTGGACTGCTACATGCAAAAAAAATGAAACTCAACCACCAACTTACACCATACACAAACATAAACTAAAGATGGATAAAATACTTAAATATAAGTTAGGACACCAGAAAAGTTTAGAAGAGAACATAGGCAGGAATATCTCAGATACTCCACACAGCAATATTTTCACCGATATGTCCCCTAGAGCAAGGGCCATAAAGGAAAGAATAAACAAATGGGGCTTCATCAAACTGAGAAGGTTATGCACGGTTAAAGAAAACATCAGCAAAATGAAAAGGGAACCAACCGTAGAGGAAAATACATTTGCCAATGATACCTCAGACAAGGGTTTGATCTCCAAAATATATAAAGAAGTCACATGACTCCACTCCAGGAAGACAAACAACCCAATTAAAAAATGGGCAAAGGACCTGAATAGACACTTCTCCGAGGAGGACATACAGAGGGCCCAGAGGCATATGAAAGGATGCTCAGCATCACTAGCCATCAGAGAGATGCAAATTAAAACCATGAGACACCACTTTACACCAGTCAAAATGGCCATTAAACAACTGAACAAACAACAAGTGCTGATAAGGATGCAGAGAAAGGGGAACCCTAGTGCACAGTTGGTGGGAATGCAGATGGTGCAACCACTGTGGGAAATGGTTTGGAATTTCCTTAAAAAGCTAAAAATGGAAATGTCTTTTGACCCAACAATTCCACTGCTGGTATTATACCCTAAGAATCCTGAAACACCAATTCAAAAGATCCTATGCACTCCAATGTTCACAGCAGCACAATTTACAATAGCCAAGAATTGGAAGCATCCTGAGTGCCCAACTTGAATAGTGGATCAAAAAACTATGATACATTCACACAATGGAATACTATGCAGCAGAAAGAAAAGAAAGAGAAAGAAAGAAGAAAGAAAGAAAGGAAGAAAGAAAGAAAGAAAGAAAGAAAGAAAGAAAGAAAGAAAGAAAGAAAGAAAGAAAGAAAGAAAGAAAGAAAGAAGGAAAGAAAGAAAGAAGGAAAGAAAGAAAGAACTACACTTCACAACAGCTGGATGGAACTGAAGAACATTGTGCTAAGCGAAATAAGCCAGGTGGTGAAAAACAGTTGACATTTGATCTCGGCTATAAGTGGAACTTAATCAAGAAATAAGCAAGCAAAATATAACCAGCAACACTGAAATAAAAAACAAACTGAAAGTAACCAGAGGAGCGGAGGAAGGCAGATAACAGGGGAAAAGGAGGGGAAGGGTCATCAAGGAACTTACATAAAGGACCCATGGGCAAAGCCAAATGGGGAAGGACTGAGTATGGGAGGTGGGGAGCGGGGCTGGGGGAAGTGGAGGCGGGAAAATGTTGATGTGGGGATAATGGGATAGGGTGCAGGGTGGAGGGGATAAAGGAGAAAAAAATGAGACAACTGTAATAGCATAGTCAATAAAATGTACAAAAAAATGAAAAATAAAAAAACGGTAGTAGTACATACCTAAGGATGGCTAAAGTGAAAAAAAAATGGTAACATCACCAAATTCTGGAAAGACTGCACAGAAACTGGACCTCTCATACATTACTACTACAAATGTAAGAAAAGAGTCTCAAAAACGGTTTGGCAAATTCTTTTCAAATTAACAATTACCGTAAGTTCTAGCAATTATATTGTTGGGAATTTATCTTTGTGAAATGAAAATTTATATCCACATGAAAGTTTGAACATGAATGTTTACAGTAGCTCTATTTTTAATAGACCGAAACTGGAAATCAGCCCAAGTACCATTCGAGAGGTGAACAGCTAAACAAATGTGTGGTATACTCATACTATGGAATCTTACTAAGCCATAAAAGGGATGAATTATTGACATGCACAAGAACTTGGATAAATCTCAAAGGTATTACACTTAATTCAAAAATC
>PVJD01010002.1:0-57385 GCA_004026545.1 Mormoops blainvillei
GGCCACACAGCAGCAAGTGGCAGAGCTGAGATTTGAACCCCATCAGACTAGCTCCTGAACACGATGCTGTATTGCCGCTTGCCAGCAGCCTATTTTACAATGGGGAAACTGAAGCACAGAGAGCTTAAGTGGCATGTCCAGAGCCACCCAGCGGGTGTATGGTGGAAACTTGGGCCGCTCCCAGCTTCGTTCTCCTGGAGGGAGTGTGCGTTGCGGGGTAAAGGGGGGAGAGACTGGCGCTCCCCTGTCCACCCCAGGCTGACTGGCCCCCTTCCTGCAGGGGGCGTGTGCATCGCCCAGTCGGTGAAGATACCGCGGGAGCCCAAGCCAGGGGAGTTTGACAAGATCATTCGGCGCCTCCTGGAGACCTCAAATGCCAGGGGAGTCATCATCTTTGCCAATGAGGATGACATCAGGTGAGGGGGAGGGCTGCGGGGCTGGGGACGGGAGCCAGGGACCCCTGCTGGGGACCTTCCCAGACAAGTCCGACCCCAGCCTGGGATCCAGAGGGTTAGGGTGGACGAGTGATTGTGGGGCTGGATCACCCATTAGGGGTCCCTGGCCACAGGCTAGTGCTAATGGGAGCCCCTACCCTTCCCCCTCCCTGGGTCTTGCATCCATTCTACCAACCAGGGATGGGAAGTAGGTACTTTAATGGAGGGGCTAAGGCCCTGGTCTTGAGGCCAGAGCACCTAGATTCTAATTCCGTTCTCTCTCCTGCTAGCTCTGTGACCTCAGGCAAGTTTTTCAACCACTCTGGACCTCTTTTCTGCTTAAAAAAAGGAGCTAATGATATCTGCCTGATAGTGTTTGAAAATTGAGTGCAGGAATGACGGTAAAGGGCTTAGAGCAGTTCAGCATGCAGTAGGTGCCTAATGCATGGTGGCCACCTCTCAGTACCTCCCCTCCCTCTTTTCTTTGGTGAGCTCAGAGGAGTGGAAAGAGGCCTGGGCTGTGGGTCTAGCCCTGGCTTGGGGACACCCTCGCTATGGGCAGTATCGTCCCTGTCCTGGGCCTCAGTTTCTGCATCTGGGGAGTGGGGGCAGGCGGACTCTGTGCGCCAGGACCACGCAGTCCAGAAGCCTTGGGCACGCCCATAGCCCTGCGCATCTGCCTCCAGGACCTGGGGCACAGGTCGGAAACTCCCGGCCTTTAAAAGATGACCCCTGGGTCCCCCTCCTAATTTACTTCCCTTCTTCCTGCCTTTCCCTTGTTACCGCCTCTTGGAGACTGGACGTCAGGGCCAAGACGGGCCAGGCCTCTGTGATTCCCTAGTCTGAGGGGACGCTGTCCCGGCTCAGAGGCTGGTCGGGGAGGCACGCCCCTGCATTCGCCGGTGTAGGGTGAGACAGCAGGCGTGGCCCTCCCCAGGCCTCGCCCTTAGGTAGCTGGCTGAGCTGCCAGAGCTGCCCGGCCCTCAGGCCTCCCCTGCCTGCCCACTGCGCCTGTCTGCTCGCTCCTCACACCCATTGGCTCCCTCCCCATTGCTAGTAAATCTCTTCCCTGGGTCCCTTCCTTTCCAATACTTTTTCCATTTGATAAAGAGCCCATCCTGGACTCCTGAATTACAGGAAAACAGATTTCCCTCAGACATTCCTGGGTCTCTTCAGGGAATGGGGGTGGGGGGAGCGACAGAGGTCGCTCCTGGTGTCTCTCAAAGCTTATGTGTGGTTTCCTTAATTCCGGCCCGGGAGTTTCCTATTCCCCATAGGTCAGCCAGCTCAGTGGGGTGGGGGGACAGTGGAGGGCATGGGACCCCTTCTGAGCTCTTTTTCCTCACTTCAGTCACCAGCCCCTGTACTCCTGCCTCCCACTCCCACCCCACGGCCCAGCACTAGTCAGAAATCACACCTCACCCAGATGTGCCCCCATTCCAGGGCTCATGCGCAGCTCAGGTGGACCCTGAGCTGGGAGGGACGGGCGAGGGGCCCTGGGGGAGGGGGAGGAGCCTTAGACTGACTCAAGGGGCTGTAGGAAGTGTGATGGGAGGTGGGGACATTTCTGGAAAATCCACATGCATTTCTAGAAGCAAACAGAAATAAAAATAAACCCAGGTGACTTTGCAGGGATGGAGGCTTGGTCATTTTTGGTGGTAGGATGCAAGCGGGTATTAACAGGGCTGTGGGTGTGGGTTCTGAGAGCAGCTGCACCTATGGTGAGTGCACCCTGGGTGGTGGAGGGGCGGGCAGCAGCATCTGCAGCAGCAGCAGCAGGTTTGGGGGTCTGGATGTGCTGAGAGCAGGAGATTGGAGGAGAGAAGGGGCCTGGAGGCAGGCTTCTCCCTGGCAGCCCAAGGCTGTCTCTCAGCACGTCCCCTTCTGTACAGGCCCAGCAGCCAGCCCAAGCCCTGGAGTTATGTCCTGGCTCTCACCCATGGGAGGGGCCTGGCCAGTTTTTAGTATTTTGGCCTCTCCCATGCTGTGTGATCCTGTACAAGCCACTTGCCTCCTCTGTGCTTCAGTGGAAGGAGCTGGGTTAGGGGAATTTCTCCCAGCCCTCCCTGTTTTTCTCCTTCTGTTGGTAGAAGATGTCTTTGAGGGGCCACTTAGTTCCTGCATCTTTTAAGCACTGATTGAGCGCCTCCTGGGGTCTTGGCCCTGTGCTGGGCTCTAGGGTCCCTGATTTAATGAAGACCACTGCCACAGTAGGGGGCGAGCACATCCAGGAGAGGGTGGGGAGCAGCTCTTTGCAAAACCTGGACTTTGGCAGAGAAGGAAGTGGGGTGAGAGGGCATTGCTGACAGGGGAGCAGCAAGTGCGGAGGGGTGTGTGTGTGTGTGTGTGTGTGTGTGTGTGCGCTTGCATGCGTGTACACACATGCATGTGCAAATCTGAGGAGGGGTCAAGAGATATGGGCCTGGATTTAGGGTGAGGGCGGCTTGAACCTGAGAGGACAAGGGTTGGGCAGCTATAGTTCTGGGAGCCTGGGTCAGACATGAGGCGGGTACAGACCTAGGGAAACAAGTCTGGTCTTTGCAGGGACAGATGTGTCCCTGGGGGACATGAGTGGGACTGAGGGTGCACATGGGGGGACTGTAGGCAGGTGTGGGCCTAGGGGACAGGCAGGGGTTAGGGGTACATGTGTGGTATGGGTGAGAGGGGTCCCCGTGGGCCTCTGGGCAGGTGTGGGCCAGGGGCAGAGGGAACCATGGACCTGGGGGGACAAGCATGAGTGCTGGGGCAGTGGTGGGCCCTGGCTCACGTGGGCTAGCAGTGGGGGACCCAAGCATAGCCTGGGGGCCATCATGAGCTATGAGGGGGACTAGTGTGCGCTGGTGGGGGGTGGTCAGTCAATGGCCCATGAGCAGGTGTGGCCAGAATGGAGGCAATTGCACGGCCAAACACGGTTGGGCCGGGCTGGTGTGTGTTCCCACAGGCGTGTGCTGGAGGCAGCACGGAAGGCCAACCAGACAGGCCACTTCTTCTGGATGGGCTCAGACAGCTGGGGCTCCAAGATCTCACCTGTGCTGCACCTGGAGGAGGTGGCTGAGGGCGCTGTCACTATCCTCCCCAAGAGGATGTCTGTGCGAGGTAGGCCCAGCAGACCCTGACGGTGTGCCCACTACTCTCACCTACCACCGCTGTCAGAGTCATCCCTGCCTGTTCCTTTGTATTGTCCCCCCGCCCCCCCCTTCCTTTCTTGCTCGTCATCTTTTCACATCCTGTCTACCTTCTTCTTTGGCCCGTAGCCTCTTTGTGCTGACGAACTGGGCTGGCCTTTCTGGCCACCCTCAAGCCAGCAGGATGCAAATCCAGATTCAGGACTTTTCTCCCTCCCTTCTCAGATATTTTTGGTGTGGGAGACGCGCGGCACATACAGGAGGCTCATTTATCAAGGACTCCCCTTCGTCACCATATGCTCTCATGCCTTTTCCATCTGGAACAAGGCCCCGGTCCTGCCTGGAGGGGTCCTCTGCTAGAGGGACCAGGAGCTGCCTGCAGGCTGCAAGAAGAGGGTGCTGGGCAGTGGCAGGGAACTCCCTACAGAAGCTACCTGGGGCCGGTAGGCCCTGGGTGGTTTTGGGGTTGGGCCCGCCCTGCTTACCGCCCCGCTTACCGCCCCTTCCTCTTGGGACAGAACCCACAGTCACCCTGGGCAGGGACAGACGGACAGACTGCTCTGGCCGGAACCTTGCCGTGAATCTGAAGTTCCTATGAATGGCCCAATTTGCCAGGGACCTCACTGTCCTTACCGTGGGCCTTCTCCACTGCTCTTGCTCCATTTGATGGAAAAGTCTGCAGACATTTGCCTCCACCAAACTTTCCAAGAGACCGAGGCCTGTGTAGCGGGAGGACTTGCTCAAGGTCACACAGCAGTGTCCTTTATTCACCCCAAGCCAGAGGGAGCACAAGCAGCCATTCCCACACTGCCCCTCTCAGCTTCAAGTCTCAATAAACACAAATAACAATAATTATGACTATCGATACGTACAAATGCCAGGCCCCCAGCAGGCACCTCAGTTAGTCTTCCCAGCAACCTCATGAGACAGTTTAATTCACATTTATTAGGTGAATACATTGAGGCTCAGAGAGATAAGTGACAGTGCCTCTTGAATTCAGGACTGGCTTGACAAAGTCCCCTTTCTCTCTGGACATAAGAGAAGCCTTTAGAGCAGTGGTTCTCATGTGAGGGTGCATTTGACCCTGAAGGGACAGTTGGCAATTTTTGGAGACACTTTCGCCTGTCACAGCTGGGGAGTGATGCTACTGGCATCTCGCGGGTAGAGGCCAGGGATGATGTACAAGATCCTGCAATGCCCAGGACGGCATCCCCTCCCCCAAAGACTGATCAGGCCCGAAGTGTCAGTAGTGCCAAGGCTGAGAACCTTTGCTCTAGGCTAGTCCCCCACCAATACTAGCATTTCTCCTACAGCTCTGACAGTCATTGAGCCTCTACTTGGACCCTGCCAGAGACAGGAAGCTCACCATTTGATGTGGGCCCCATTAAGTTTTCAGGCTTCTGGTCCAACCCAAGCAGCTGAGTCAACTGATCCCGTCACATGGAACAGTCACGAATGTAGAAGGGGCACTGAGTGGAGCGAGAGGGCGTTATTCGCCCGCCAGCCCGCCCACCCTGGGACGGGGTTTCCTGGGCTTGGAGCAGAGTTGGTGAGTCCCCAGGAGCATGTAGAGGGAGAGGCAGCATCTGTCAGTGAAGGGCAAGTTCTGGACTTGAAGGGAGAAGATCCAGCTCCTGGTCTTGCTGTGTGACTTGGGTCATCCCCCCTACCCTCTCTGGTTTAGGCTCCTTTTCAGAACTGGAGATCTCAGATGCTTCTAGGTTTGGGGACACCCCCAACCCCCGCCCCAGCATCTCTTTGCACCAATCTCAGGGCCTGCAGGTGGCTTCTTCTCAAAGAGGCATGATATTAGCATTTGGGTAGTAAAAAGACAGCAGAAGCATCGCATCGCACTTCCCTTGCATTTAGGCCATAGTTGTAAGATTACACATGCTTCCCCTGGGACCTCATACAGCTCTTTTCATTTAGAATGAAATGAAATGCTTCCTATTTTGTTTTTTCCACCTGGGCCCTGGATCAGAGGATGTGTCCTTCCCTTCCTCGCTCCCTGCACCTGGGGCATCTCTAAGCCCGGGGGGATGCAGGAAGGGATGGGGGCAGGTGGAGAAAGGGGCTCCTGAGGCCCTGATGTCCTGGTTTCCTGCCAGGCTTCGACCGCTACTTCTCCAGCCGCACGCTGGACAACAACCGGCGCAACATCTGGTTTGCCGAGTTCTGGGAAGACAACTTCCATTGCAAGCTGAGCCGCCACGCACTGAAGAAGGGCAGCCACGTGAAGAAGTGCACCAGTGAGCATGCGCGGGGAGCGTGTGGGCAGGACCTGAGTCCAGCCCAGGGACTCGCCCTTCGGGGTTGGACCAGGAGGGCCCCTGATGTGGGCGGCTGTGGGGGAAAAGTGCTGAGGAAGGTGGGAGATACTGCAAGGGCAGGAGTCTCCAGGGTCCAGGCAACCGCGTGGGGAGGTGGGCTGGTGCCTGAGGTGGAGTAGGGGGCTCACGGGGCTGCAGCCAGAGGGTTGGGGCCCAGGCCAGTTCAGGGTTAGACTTCAGATGCTCTTGAAGGCTCAGGGTGGTAGGAGCCTCTGTGGCCTGTGGGAGCACAAGCCACCTGTGACACTGCCGAGGGGCGGAAGGCAGAGGCGCCTTTGGGCGTGTGGCTACCTTGGGTTTCATCTGGAGCCCACAGAACTGACCTGATCCCAGTAGCCCCGTGTTGAGTCCTGCTGCTCACAGGCCTGAGCACTTTACAAAGCCATCTGTAACCCCCCCTCTGATGCCCTTAACCACTCAACAGTCACCAGTTGGACCACCAGTTGGACTTCCAGTACATGCCTGGCCCTGTTCTAAGCATGGTGGACACACCCCAGGCTCACTGCATACAACCTGAGGGTGGGACCTGGGTGGTGGTATTTTTTTAAAGCTCCCCAGGTGATTTTATGTTTGTTTAGGGCTGGGAGCCTCGAGTGGGAGTAGTGCTTCCTCAGCCTTGTTCACATTGAATCACCTGGGGACCTTTAAAAGTACTGATGCCTGACTCCCACCCCCAGACATTCTGATTGAATGGGTACGGGATGCAACCCGGGCATCAGGATTTTCAAAAAGTGTCCCAGGTGGTTCTACTGTGCAGCAAAGCGTGGGTGGCTCAGAGGGAGAGGTGGGCGGTGGGAGGGAGGACAGTGCGCACCCCAGGTAGGAGGGGACGGTATGAGCGAAGGAGCAGAAGCTAGAATGATGATGGGGTCACGGGGAGGAGTGGAAGGATAGCACCTAGCAGCTAACCTGGATCCTTCTTGCTACATCTGAAGTCCCAGCCGAGACTGGTGAGAGTTCTCGTGTGGCCCCAAGTCAGGTGCCGTGAGCCCGTCTGTCCCTGGGTGAGGTGAGGAGCCGAGGAGCTGCTGGGAATGTTTGTGGGGCCTGAGACCCACCCTGGGAGAGGGTCAGACAGCTCTGGCTTCCCACAACCCTGCCTGGGTTTGAGCTGTGCCCCTGGGAGACTGTCTTTGGGCAGGAGGACTGGAATGACACCCATGGAGTACTGGCTCTGGACTGGGCACCTGGGAGGGAGGGGCAGGGGAAGGACTCACTCCCAGGTCTGGAACTGACTGCTTTCTCCATGCTGTGTGATCTTGGACAAGTTCTTTAACCTCTCTGAGCCTCAGAAATTTGTCTGTAGAACAAGGAAGGTAACACTTATCTCAGTGGCCTGTTGTGAGCGTTGGAGATAAAGTATATGAAGAGGCTGGTTGAATAATGATGCCTGTGAGAGGTGCTGATGAAATGCTTGTCGTTGCTGATATAGAGAACTAGTGAGGAAGATAGGATTTATAGGCTGTTGGGTAATTTAACAGCCTAAGTCTGTTGGTACGTCTCTGTCAACTGTTGGATCCTAGATCCTGAGGGCGGGTGGCACAGGCTGTCACAGGTGTTGCACCCATTCACAGAAGAGGAGACTGAGGCAGTTTTTGTTTTTTTTTTTTAACATCGGAGCCCCGGAGAACTGGCAGAGGTGGAATCCCCCCCAGGCGAGCCTGACTCCAGAGCTGGCACCCAGCCTGGCCACTCCTCCGGGCCCCCTCTCTCTTGCCCTCAGCCAGCTCCGTATACTCCACCTACCCTGGCTCTGTCCCCAGAGCGTGGCCTCCCACTCACCTCCTCCAGGATGCCTGCTCCTCCAGGGTGCCTGACCCCGGTCCCCTAGAGGTGAACAGCCAGCCTCTGCCCATGTCAGTCCACAGACCTTGCCTGCTCTGCCCCAGATTTCCCAGTGAACGAGTGCCACCCTGTGCCACTTGTCCGCGCCCCATGTCCGCGATGGGTCTGGTGGCCTTCTGAGAGGACAGGAAGACCCTCTTATCCTGGGGTGTTATACTTGGGAAGACTGGATCCATCCTTCAAGGCTGTCTTCAGTTGAATTTCCTCCAAGACACAGATTTGAGAGCAAGTAGTTTCTTTGGGAGGGGATCCCAGGAAACACTGCCGGGGGCGGGGGGGGAGGCAGCCATAAAGGGTGCGATACCAGGCAGGCTACCTCCGACCAGCTGCGGCTTTATTCCCCTGGGGCTCTGGGGACAGAGGAGCATGCTTTTCTTTCAGTCATCCCTTTGGACATGCTCGGGAGCCGGGGGAAGTAGACACCATCTCCCGTCAATCACCGGGAGCTCTCCTGGAGGGTGGTAATTCCTCAGCACCCCAGCCTCCTGCGTGCCTGGGCAATGAGGGCTTCTGTGACCAGAGGAAGTCTCAGAGGAGTGGCCAATGCTGGCAGTTGGAGATGGGGCTGGTTGTTTCAAAGTGGTAAGGATGGGGGGGGATGGGTGGGTACCCATTCTTTCTCAAACATACAGCTGTGAGAGTCCAGCAGACTTGGGCGTGAGTCCTGGGGCTGCCACTTCCTAGCCATGTGGCGTCGGGCAGGTCACTTCACCTCCTGAGGCCTCAGTTTCCTCATCTGCAGCCCCCCACCCTACCCTGGAGCCCAGTCCCCAGCGGAGCTGCATCCCTCACTGTTTCTGGGAGAAGAGATGGAGGTGATCTACCGGAAGCACTTGCAGGCGCCCCATGGGTCGCTCCACACCTGGGGGAGACAGGGTCACTGAGTGGGCATCTCTGCAGCTGTCACAGCCTGTGGGAGGCCAGCGCATGCTCCCTCCCCCAACCCTGGCCTCCTCCCTGGGAACTCACAGAGCAGGGTTTGGGAATAAAAGCCGTAAACAGGGCAGATGTGGCATCCGTCTTTTTGACAGCACTGCCAGCCAGGTGATGGCTGAGTGGAGGAAGGCCCGGTTTATGAGGAAATCGGAGAAATTTACTGCTTGCCGCTCCCAGGGGCCAGGAGCTCCGAGAGGGAGGCGGCTGCACGGCAGCTGGGGATGTGTGGGAGGAGACCACTCACCCAGCCTGTGCTAAGAGCAAAACCAGCAGCAGCAGCAGCAGCTAATATTTGTGTGGCATTTTTCACTTGTCAAGCTCTGTTCTTGTGCTTTGCATTTAATCCCCACAGCAACCTATTTTACAGATTAGAAAATTGAGGCATAGAGGCGTTAAAGGCTTGCCCAAGGGCACAAAGTACTAAGTAGCAGCGCTGAGATTTGAACCCAGTCTGTCTGGCTCCAGCAATGTTTTGCCTTGGACCTGCCAACATCCTACCCCCAGGGCCTTCCTGGCTACGGCAGCCTGGCCTTGAAGGACCTCACCCCCACATTCCCAAAGGAACCCTAGGAAGCCTCCTTCCCGAGGAAAGGAAGACCAACATTTAGAATTACCTACTGTGTGCCAGGCTGTACCATCCCTTAGAGGAAGTCACATTTACTCAAGCCAGCAGCCAGCTAGTGGCGAGAGGGATCCTGGACCCTTCCCCTCATTGCTGCTTCTCACCCGTTCAGTCAGCATTTACTACGAGGATGACCATGCGCCTAGCCCCATGCTGGTTTGTGGGATGGGGCCCGACCTACCCCAGAAGCTCTCCCTGCAGGTGGGAGAAATATGACCTTGCAGACAAGGTGCTGGACGGTGGGGTGCTCCCAGTAGTCAGAGCTTTGGACTTCCATGGAGGACCTAACAGTGAGATCAGGGAGGGCAGATCCAGGAGGCCTCTTGGAGGGAAGTTGAGAGTGCTGGGAGACTGGGAATGTGGCACTCTTAAATCGGAAGGTCAGAGGTCCTCACTGAGAAGGTGACACTTGAGCCAAGACCTAAAGGCAGTGAGAGCGCAAGGCGCGTGGAGACCTGGGAAAGAGCATGCCGGGCAGAAGGCGCAGCTTGTGCAAAGGCCTTGAGGTAGTCCCATGGCTGGCAGGTCGGGCGCAGTGGGGAGGCCCGTGTGGTTGAAGCAGGGAGCAGCAAGTAGACGAGGTCGGGGTTGGGGGGTGCAGGGGACACAGATCACGGGGGCCTTGTAGACAGTTCGTAAGGATTTAGTCTTTATACAGATTGAGACAAGGCCATTGCAGGGTTTGGAAGAGGATCAATGTGATCCAGTTTATGTTTTCAGGCTTACCATGGCTGCTGCCTGGGGGGTGGGATCGAGGAGGAGACCAGTGGTGTAGCCCAGGTGGGAGGTGATGGGGGCTTGGAGCAGGGTGGTCGCAGTGGTCATAGTGAGAAGGGGTCAGATTTTTGTAAGTTTTGCAGTGCGGCCACAGAGTTTACTGAAGGAGTTGAGGTAAGAGGAACAGTACAGAAAATCAAGGATGACTACAAGGTTCTTAGTCCTGCACTGAGATTGGGGGGTGGGGGCAGGCTGGGAAGAAAATCAGGAGTTCAGTTTAGGATGGGGACAGTGAGAGATGCCTGTGGGGCTGTCCTTGAGGCATGTGGAGTGGGAGCTAGAGTTAGTGGGGAGGTCCAGATCGCCTTATAATTGGGGGAGTTGTCAGCATATGGATGGAACTGGCTGGAAACACAAAGGAGTAAGTGTAGTTAGAGGTCTGAGGACTGAGCCTTGGACACTGGAATATGCTGAGTGCGGTGGGGAGAGGGGCCAGCCGAGCAGAGCCGGAGCTGCCAGCGAGGCAGGAGGGAAACTGGGGTCCTGGAGTGAAGAGAGCATGTCAGGGAGAGGGAGTGACTGACCCCCTCACAGGCTGTTGAGGGGCCCAGTGAGGTGAAGACTGAGAATGGAACATCGGCCTTAGCAACCTGGGATTTTCTTGGAGAGCTGGGTCCGGAAGCTGGATCAGAGTTGGTCAGGGGGAAATTGGTGACAGTGAGTCAGGACACTTTTTGAGCAGTTTTGTTGTAAACACAGAAAGAGAGATGCTAGCTGGGGTGAAGTGGGGTCAAGAGAGGGCTTTTGTTCGTTTCCATGGGAAAAAATGATGGCACATGTCTGTGTTGATGGGAAAGGTCCCGCAAAGGGGCCTCAAGATGCTGCTGGGAGGGAAGGGGCATGGCTGAGTGATGGGGAGACGCGCCCATGTGGGGTGCTGACCAGGATTCAGGCCTCCAGAGTTTTCTCCCCTTCAGCCCCAGGCCCTGGTCCTACCCTCCCTGGGAGAGCTAAGCCCAGGCTCCTGTGCTGAGGTGTGCAGGTCTCAGAATCTTCTGGGAGCTGGCTGCTGCAGGTGCCTGGTGTGGCCTCAGCCACAGGTATGACTGTTCTCTCTAATGGTCCCTGGTGCCAACCTCATTTCACAGATGAAAGGACCAAAGCTCACAGATGCTAAGCACCTCTCCAGGCCCATAAGGCTAAAGGGTGGGTGGGGGCTGGCGGTTTCACGTTGCTCCCATCAGGCCCCAACGTACATGTCCTGTTTCCTCAGACTGTGACCTGTAGACATCTCGGACGCATTGTTGAGGTCAGGCGCCCAGGGAGTTGAGAGTGCTGGGAGACTGGGGATGTGGCACCACGTCCCAGGGACGTGGGAGTTCCATGATGATCCTCAAACTCTGCATTTTCATCTAGTGGCCACCCAGAAGTGATCTTTACCAAATGCAAAGACACAGCTCTGCTGCTGTGATCATTTGCAGCGGGAAGTCCCTGTCATAGCCAGGGCTTCAGCTTCTCTGTGAGTTTTCATCCTGGGGTCAACTTCTTGGGGATTCACAAGAACTGCTTTTCTTCAGAGGGGCCTGTGGCTAGCTGAGGGCTGCAGAGGCCTGGGCTAAATGACCGCATAGCTCAGAGCTGGAAAGAGAACATTGGAGAGTCAGGAGCCCACTGCTGCAGGGCACGTCACTTCACCTTCCTGCTGCTGCGGTACTGATCCCCATCTGCCCCAACCAGCCATCCCCCAGACACCCAGGCTGGCTCCGTGTTCCTGGAACAGGAGTTGGTGGAGACCTAAGGTCCAGTTTTGGGGACAGACCTAGGGATGGAGGGGACAAGGCTGAGTTGTATAGAGATACCCCAGCCTGGAAAGCAGGTGACTTGACTGAACCTGAAAATCGTGGGGCGGAGCCAGCGGAAGCCATGTGTGCTGTGGGACGAAAGAACTAGTGTGCCATTCTGGACAAGGGGGAGCCTGCCTTGTGACTTCCGGAAGAGCTCGGAAGGACGGGGCTGGCGGAACCTGGCCTCTGCAGCAGCACTTGTCCACTCAGAAAGACCTGCGTGTTCAGGAAGGTGACAGGAGAATGGCTCATCCACACGTGGAGTCGGGAGGGAGGGGATGGCCGGGAAGAACAGCGCAGCAGCTTTCTTCCCAGCCGTACATGGGGGCTGCGCTGACCTGGGCCCCTGTTTGTGTGCGGGCGTGTGTGTGTGTGGACCAGGGGAGGAGTGTTAGGGAGGAGAGGAAAGCCGAGGCTCACAGAAGGTTTTGTGGATGAGGCATGATGCTGTGTGTTTTATGTCTGCACCTCCTTGAATCCTCCCAGTGGCCCTTCCAAGTAATTTGCATGTGAGGGAACTGAGCTCTAGGAGACTAGGCACCTCTCCTGAGTTCTATAGCTGGTCCAGAGGAGAGCCGGAAGTCAGGGCAGCTGTATGTGCTAGGTCGGCCACACCAGACGGCTCTCTCTGGGGGGATCCCGGGACCCTCTTGTCTGAGGAACAAAAGCTGACACAATTTGCATCTTTGTAGGTAAATGCAAGTTTGTATATGTGTAGACATGCAGTACGTACACATACCTATTCTGGGTTCCACATGTGGACCCGTACCTGTGAACACAACCTTGGCCGGTGCCCCCAGGGCCCCCAGGTCCCTTCGCCCTCACCGTCTCTGCTTTTGCCAGTGGAGTCAAGGCTGGTAGCAGGTGGGGTCTTTATTCCCTCAGATGGGACAATGTTGAGCCATGTGCTATGCAGTTCCCAGGAGGTCCCCAGCAGGACTGAGCCCCACACTTGGTCTTAGTTGCTTTCTCTTCCCTGTCTCACTTCCCCACCCCCCCACTACTGCTTTGGGTCAGCCCCTCCCAAATAAAACACTTCCATTCAAACCCTTCTTAGGACCTGCTTTTGGGGCTTCTCAGTTGGACAGTGGGTAAATCTGAACAACTGCCTGTTTGTATGAATATCTTGCAAATTGTGTATCTGTACATTTTTTGTGTTTATATGTACATTGTCTGTTTATACATGCATATGTGTACAGATGTGTGTAATGCATGTGTGTTTGTGTTGCTAGTCTGCATGTATAGATGTGAAAGTATGTGGGTGTATACCTGGTTGATTTTGCGTCCTGTGAGGGGGCTGCGTCACGTGTGTATGTGTGTGTGTAGAATTCGGGAGGATTGCCCTGGGCAGGGTGAGTTGTGGAGAGGTGAGGGGGAATCAAGAACCAGCTCTGATTATTTCAACCTTGAAAACTCATTTCAATTACAATTTACAACCGGCAGACAAAGGCCGCAGTCACCGTACTAACCACAGCTGTGGGCTTTTGATGGAGAAAATCCTCTCCGATCATTCCCTGGCTGACTGTCACCCGTGGCAGAGCCAAATGCATCTCTGGCTCATTGTGCCCCGGGACACAATTAGGACATCTTCAAACTGTTGCTGCTGTCATTGCTGCTCTGTGCCTGGAATGTATCTCTTCCGCTGACTCTCCGAAATGTGTGCCTTGCCTCCTCCCAGAACTGCGGTGCCCCTGCCTGGGCCCGGCGTCCCACTCACTCATGAGAGGGGGTTTTCTGATCCCCTTTCCTGACGTGGCCACCTGTCTCCTCTAGCCCTGCAGGCGAGGGTCCTTAACTCCTGGTTAGGCCTGGCCTGACAATTGGCACAGGGCCCCGGCCCTAGAAAGGGGAAGGAGGTGGGTCAGGGGTCTGGATGGAGGGACAGTTGAGGGTAGTGGAAACTTGTGGACCCAGAGAAATCCGAGTTCAAATCCCAGCCCTGCCAGCTACCAACCAGGCCGATCCTCAGATGCGTATGACTACCTACTAGGTGCCAGATTCCTGTGAGACTCTGGGTATGTCATTCAACCACCTGTAAACCTCAGTTACCTCCTCTGTGAGGGGGGACCAGTCCAGCCTCCCCACAGCCCTTCTCACAGGAGGCTCCCCAGGAAGAAGCAGGCTTCCCTGGTATGGGGGTCCTCCTGTGGGGTTGCCCTCACTTCAGCGTCAGCACAGGTGGCTTTGTGCCCCCAGTGAGAGGTCCAGGAATGGATGCTTCAGCTGAACTGCTGAGCGGGGGATCCCTGGGGAGACAGAGCAGAGGCTGAGGGCCGCTCAGCTGGGAAGGTACATCCAGGGCCCATCGGCGGGTGCGTCCTTGGTCCTGGGAGAGAGCTGCCTCACTTCTGCAGTAGCCGCAGCCTCCTCCCCCTCTGTCCTGGTTAATAATTCAGTCTCTCATCCATTTGAACTGAGGGGTGATGGGAGCTGCAGGGGAGCTGATTTTACCTCCTTCAGGCTGCAGAGGGCAGGCCCTGGGGGCTGGGGGAGCGAGTGTGGGGTCCAGGGAGGGGGCTTTCTAGGCCACCTTGTCCCAGCCCCCACTGTCACCCTTTGAGGACAGGACTGGTCCTTGCATTTCTCTCCCAGCTCTCAGAACCTTGTGATCAGAGGCCTCAGACAGAGGACAGGCTGGTGAAGCTGGAAAATTTGCTTTTCACGTTCATCCTGTCTCTGTGCCTTGGTCTAGAAATAGCTTTTCCCGTTAGCAGAGCTCTGCTGGCACAGAGCTCCGAGGCGGGGCGGGGCTTACACGGCTTTGTACCTTTGTGTTTAACAAACTTCTGTAGCACTTGGCAAGCACCAGGCTTCTCTCTGTGACCTGTCATGAATATTAGCCTATTAGTCCTTGTAGGGCCCCGTGCCTGACCCTGTGGGATGGAGTGATGGGTTCAGGGTCACATAGCTAGAGGCGCTGGTGGAGCTGGGGTTCCAGCCTAGACCGTCTCGTGCACACACAGCACAGTGGTAGCAAGTAGCAAATGAGGGTCATAGCTGACCGCTGAGAGCCAGGCAGGCAGCCTCGGGGCTGCCCTCCCGTCTCCAGCCCTGAGACCACGCTGTGGAGCTGTGGACCAAACAGTGCCTCCCAGATCCAGTGGGACATCTGCCCCTAAACTGTCCAGTCTGAGTAATGACTCTTGACTCTGACCCCGAGGTTGGGGGAACTGGAGACAGGTTTAGCCCTTGGTCACAGGGCCTTGGTGGCCAAGGCAGGGATATGAGACATGCAGCGGAGCCCTGGGCAGGCGGGGCGCAGTGACTGTTACCGAGCTTTTCTGTGCCTCAGTTTCTTCATCTCTGTAGTGGGTGTAATCCCTTACTTCATAGCATTGTTGCGGGAATTCCATGAGTTGATGTACACAGAGAGCTTCGAACAGTGCTGGGCACAGAGAAGGTGCTCAGTAGAAGCGAGCAGTTCTTATTCTTCGCCACTGTTACCAGGGCCCAGGCCAGGAAGCACCCCTCCTGCAGAAAGCCATCCCAGCCTGTCACCCCTCTCAGAAACCTCTTGTTTTGACCACTTAGCACAATAACGATGTGGCACAGTCCCCTACTCTGCGCCGCACCTCTGTGGGGCGGGACAATGATCCTCTTTTACTGAGAGGACACCAAGGCCTCAGGCAGCCCAGGGGCTTGCACAGGGCGGAGCGTGGTGGTTGGGTGTGCCCAGAACCGGGGGTGTGGATGGGAGGCCAGAGCCCTGAGGCACCACTGCAGTTTGCACTGAGAAAGGGGTAGGGCTGGGTTCCCCATTTCGCGAAGTTTACTCACCCTGGCTAATGGGGAGGTCATTGACTTGGTGGAAGAGTGGGTAGGGACGATGGTGACTTCTGGTGTCTGGGGCAACTGGAGGCCGTTGAGGGCCTCAGGAAGCCTGGGCCCTGAGACCTGAGGGGCTGCGGTCAGTCTCTCACCCTCCTTGGGCCTCAGTTTCCCCACTTGTGCCCTGTGGTGAGGGCAGGGTGCTCTGGCTGCAGCGGCTGCCCATGGGTGAGCTGCTGTGGGGGCACCACTGCCCTTGGTGACAGAGCTCTTGTCCTGGTGATTTCCCAGCCTGTGCCAGGGCCAGCTCTTCCCACGATTATCCTGGGCCAGGCGGTGGGGGAAGGGGTGAGAAGGCAGGCGCCACAGCCACGGGGTGACGGTGACAAGGGAACCTGCCCTGGCTGTTTTGGGGCCTCCCAGGCGCCTCCCCCAGGCCATCTCCTTGGGTCAAGCAAGCAGTGGGCTAGGAACCAGGAGGGCTGGCACACTCAGGTGCTGTGCCACCTCTCTGCTTCCCATTGCACTGTCTGCGAGGACGGTGGGCGTCGCGGGCGCTCACTCTGGCTGTTTGGTTGCAGACCGCGAGCGCATTGGGCAGGACTCAGCGTATGAGCAGGAGGGAAAGGTGCAGTTTGTGATCGACGCTGTGTACGCCATGGGCCACGCGCTGCATGCTATGCACCGGGACCTGTGTCCGGGCCGTGTGGGGCTCTGCCCTCGCATGGACCCCGTGGACGGTTCCCAGCTGCTCAAGTACATCCGCAGTGTCAACTTCTCAGGTGGGAGCACGGTGCCGGGGCACCACCCAGCCCTGGGATCCTGGGTCATGCATCCAGGGGGAGGGACCTGGGCTCCGTGGGGTGGGATTGGGGGACCACTTCAGATGTTTTCAAGGGGTGAATCTTCCCCAGATGTTCTATGCAGGGGCCTCTGCAGAGGCATCTTGGCCCTGGGCTCATAATCCTCCCGGCCTTTGGGGAAAGTTTCAGCAAAGAAACTGAATGTGTGATACCCACTGCCCCCAACAGGCATTGCAGGCAACCCCGTGACCTTCAACGAGAATGGAGATGCTCCTGGGCGCTATGACATCTACCAGTACCAGTTGCGCAATGGCTCTGCTGAGTACAAGGTGATCGGCTCCTGGACTGACCACCTACACCTTAGAGTAAGCGCCTGGGGAGGCTCCGGGGGTGGAGAGAGGCACTACCCCATCCCAAGCCCCGGGAGGGGGGCCAAGGGGAGGCAGCCCCCGAGTAGCCCTGATCTCTGGGATTGCTGCTGCCAAGCTGGGGTTTTGTTCCATGCCCCTCTTAGACCTCACAGGGCCCCGAGGCTACCACCCTGAAACGGAAGGACAGGGCAGCTGGACTTCTGCTGCGTGTCTGCCCCTGCCCTTTCCCTTGGCCTGAGGCCTGTCTTCCTGCCGTGCACTTGCAGGGCGAAAAGCTCTGGATAGGTGGCTCATACTGGAGCGAAGTGGCTCAGAAGCTACGTAGTGCGGGGCAGTAGGGCGAGGAGGGGAGGCTTGCATTTGGACATAGGATGACGTTTAAGGCAAAGGGTGCAGTCAAATTGTGGGTTAGGGAGCTGTTTGAGAGTTGGTCCTCCAGCACTGTCAGCCACCCTGGCAGGCCATCCAGTGTTACAGGGCGTGGGGCGAACTTTTCCTGGGTCCTCCAGGCTACACTTTCCTAGCTCAAAGCTGTTCCAGGGACGTGGTGGCTGACCCTCTCTGGCCCTCGGTGACCCCAGCTATGAAATGAAGCAGCGTTTTTAGAGAGAAAGGACCCATGGTTTGTTCCAGAAGGAAATGCCTATGGAATTGGTTCCTGCCTCACAAGGTGAAGGGGAAGCTGTGGTCTGGTGGTCCCCATGTGACATCTAGATGGACCAGAGAGGCTCCGGGGGCCCAGGTCTACATCTGGCTTTGACCATTCTCGTTCGCATCCTCGAGAGGCGCGTCGGGTCCTGCTCTTCCCTATTGTAATAATCTCTCTGGTGACGAGCCCCTGGAGCTCTGCAGAGCACTTTCTGTCCACGATCTCATTTAACCGGACGATCTTCTAGGTCAGAGGCGAGATCTCAGGAAAGCCAGCCCGAGGGACTTTCCGAAGAGCACACAGCATGGGGCGGGGACGGGCCAGAGCCCATTGCTATGGTGATGTGCCCTGGGTTACTGGGCAGAGACAGACAGACAGAACAGGGCAGGTGGGAGCACTTGGCAACATGGGAAGATAGCCCCGTGGAGCCATGTCTCAGGTGCAGTGGGTGGGGCAGCGGGGACTAGCAGCTCAGTCCCTAGCAGCAGCAGCAGCAGCTAGTCCTTGCTGAGCGCCCGCTGTGCACAGCTCCTGCTCTGAGCGTGCGCCCTCACTGCGAGGACGGCGGCCTGTGAGGCAGGCAGGCACTGTTACTGCCCCATGCTACGGGCGCGGTAGGCACACGAAGGCAGGGTTTGGGTGTGGGGGTTGCAGTGGACTCCTCCCCCGACGGCCCCTCAACCAGCATGGAGTTTGGGAGTGGGAGGAGGTGAGGAGGGCCTGGACCGCCCTACCCTCCCTACTTTTTCCTTGAACGCTCACTTTGGGCTGTGCTGCGGGGGCCACAGAGCAGGCACGGCTCAGGAGTCTGAGGAAAAGGCCTCCCCCTGGCAACCCACTGTCATCCTCTAGGGCCTGAGGAGGCCTCTCCTGGCTGGGGCTTCTCCGGTAGATGCCACAGAAATTCGCTGGCCCCTGCTGCTGTCCGCCCTGCCTGGAGGCGGTGATGCGGCAGGGAAGCAAACGCAAAGACCCTGCCCTTGGGGCTGACTCCTGGTGAAATCGAAGTATTTCCTTTATGACTTCTAGGTGGAAACCGCCCCCAGTAACAAAGGGCAAAGTGGCTTCCTATCTGCTGTCATTGGATCAGGTGGAAAACAAAGCCTCAGAGACGGGAAGTGTTTGCTCAAGGGCACGAGGCCAGCTGGCAGCACAGCCACCATCCTGGGGTTTGAGCTCATTCACTGCCCTTTCCACTGGAGCCAGAGTTTTCCAGAATACCCACCATCATCACCCTGCACCCTCTGGGGAAATGTCCTTCCCCTGTAGTATGGGTGCACGGGGATTGTCCTTGTCATTCTGGTGTGATGATGGCACTGGTCATTGCTGTGCCCTTTGGCTTATAGGGGACCACATGACCCTGTCATGCCCAGAGCCACGACACAAGCTTCTTCCTCGTGGTTTTCTTCCCACCTTCCATGAGGCCAGCTTTGGATTCCCCGCCCCACCGCACCTTGTTCCTCAGCTCTGAAGCCCTCTCCTCAGCCTGGAGCCCCTGTTTATTCTTCCTCCAGGAGTGAGCACCCAGCCCCAACATGGCCCCAGTCCAGGCAGGCCCACTGCTGCCTAATCATCAGCTCTTCCTTAGAGGGTCTTCACGTAGAACAGATGCTTTGAATGTGGCTCCCAAGTGTGGTCAGCTCCCTTTGCCCAGCGTCCGGAGCTCTCCTTGGGCCTCTTGCCCACTTTCCAGAATTTTGTAGCAGTCATAGCACGTGCCTACACTCCTGTGTCCCCCTTGTTCTCAGTGATTTGTCCTCAGAGACATGGAATGGTGCCTAGCACTAATTTAGAGCACGTTGTAAAGAAACACTTACTGCTGGGCACACGGTGAGTGTCCTCTTGAGTAAACCTCTGCTTGTTGTTCTGTGCTGACCCCCGTCCCCTTTGCTGCCCGGAGGAGGCCCCGTGGGCTGAGCCATAGGTGGCGTTCTTTTTACTCCAGGGTGCACCCGAATCACTTGAGGGGTCCTGTTGAAACTCAGACCCTGAGTCAGCAGGTCTGAGGTGGGCCCGAATTTTGCTTTTCCGTCAAGCTCCTGGGTGCTGCTGCTGCTGCGTGGTCTGCGGCCACTGCTGAGTAGCAAGAGTTAGGGGAGCCAGGACTCCCGAGTGTTCTCTGCCCTGCTGAGTGACCCTGGGCTGTCACTGCTGTCTGAGCTCAGTCTCCCCATCCCACCCTTGAGAGTTTTGGACCGGATCAGGCTTCCCCACAGGTCCGCGTACCTGAAAAATGGGGGGAGCTTGTTTAAACCCAGCTGTTGGTTTCAGCAGGTCTGGGGGCCCAGACAGCTGGATTTGTAGCCAGCGGACTGGGTGATTCAGGCGTGGGGGCCTCAGTGGGGTGGTCCAGGGCATTGGGGCATGTCCTGAGGCCCGCTCCTCTGTGCTGTCGTTGCCAGATAGAGCGGATGCTCTGGCCGGGGAGTGGGCAGCAGTTGCCCCGCTCCATCTGTAGCCTGCCCTGCCAGCCGGGTGAGCGGAAGAAGACAGTGAAGGGCATGCCCTGCTGCTGGCACTGCGAGCCTTGCACTGGGTACCAGTACCAGGTGGACCGCTACACCTGTAAGACATGTCCCTATGACATGCGGCCCACAGAGAACCGCACTGGCTGCCGGCCCATCCCCATCATCAAGCTTGAGTGGGACTCACCCTGGGCTGTGCTGCCCCTCTTCCTGGCTGTGGTGGGCATCGCAGCCACGCTCTTTGTGGTGGTCACCTTTGTGCGCTACAATGACACACCAATCGTCAAGGCCTCTGGCCGCGAGCTGAGCTATGTGCTGCTGGCGGGCATCTTCCTGTGCTATGCCACCACCTTCCTCATGATCGCGGAGCCCGACCTGGGGACCTGCTCTTTGCGCCGCATCTTCCTGGGGCTCGGCATGAGCATCAGCTATGCAGCCCTGCTCACCAAGACCAACCGCATCTACCGCATCTTTGAGCAGGGCAAGCGGTCGGTCAGTGCCCCGCGATTCATCAGCCCCGCCTCACAGCTGGCCATCACCTTCAGCCTCATCTCGCTGCAGCTGCTGGGCATCTGTGTGTGGTTTGTGGTGGACCCCTCCCACTCAGTGGTGGACTTCCAGGACCAGCGGACGCTTGACCCCCGCTTTGCCAGGGGCGTGCTCAAGTGTGACATCTCGGACCTGTCACTCATCTGCCTGCTGGGCTACAGCATGCTACTCATGGTCACGTGCACGGTGTATGCCATCAAGACACGCGGCGTTCCGGAGACCTTCAACGAGGCCAAGCCCATCGGCTTCACCATGTACACCACCTGCATTGTCTGGCTTGCCTTCATCCCTATCTTCTTTGGCACCTCACAGTCGGCAGACAAGGTGAGTGTGGGGGCTGGGGGGTGGTGGGAGGCGAGGGCAGAGAGCAGGGAGCGGCCGGGGGTGGGTGCTGGCTGGCCCCCACGCTGCTCTGGAAGTGCCTTTTTTCATGCCTCATTCTCTCTCCATTGTGAGTTTTTTCTCCAGGTTCTGGGTTTTCTCTTCCCCCTTCCTTTCTCGTTTCCTACCTCCTCTCCCTCCCTTTTCTCTCTGTCTCATGTCTCCCCTACTCTCTCCTTCCTCCCCCCTCCCCTCCCCCTTTCTAGCCTCCTCTTCCTTCCCCTTCCTTTCATCTCCTCTCTTCTCTGTGAGCCTGGGAAGCTGCACCTTCTTTCATTCTTACTTCTTTTTTAGACTTTCCATTACCTTTCTCTGTACTCAGCCCCACCTTCTGTTTGTCCATTCCTCTCTTCTTCCTCCTCTGCCTACCCTGTGTCTGCCCTGAGAGGATCCCCATGGGTTCCTGAGGCGAGACATATATCAGGCACTCTTCCCCTCTCCCCGCCCCAACCTGCCCTGAAGCCAAGGAGCTGGGGCCAGGCAGCGTCACAGAGGGCCCTTCCCCCAGCACCTCCTGTTGGCCCTTAGGCCATCCTGGACACCCCCGAGGGCCCCGTGGACTCTGCCCATGTTCTGGCACAGCTCTACCTGGGTTCTGGGGGATTATCTTGAAGAACTGCCTGTCAGTGAAGTAGAGGTTAGAGACACGGAGGATCGTGGGGACCACAGACCCCAGCTCCTGGTCTGAGCTCTGTGTCTAACTGTGGGATCCTGGGCAAGCCAGCTGGTCTCTCTGCCTCAGTTTCTTCATCAGTGGATTGGGGCTACGATCCTTCCCCAGAATTCTTATGGGTATTTTAACAGTCACACAATGTGATGGGTGTAGAAGCAGTTGACTTGCTGTATGGGTCTGGGACTGAGGAGGGTGGTGGGGACGAGGTCTGAGACAGGGTGGATGGCATAAAACCCAGCGGCCATGGGAAGGCTGTTGGCTTTTAGTGTGAGTGAGAGGGGAGCCACTGTGGGCTTGTGAGCTGTGAGGGAAGCGTCGTGATGCAGATTTACAAGGATCCCTCTGGCTGCTGCGTGGGGCCCAGAGGAGACAAGCCCGGACCAAGGTGCCAGTGAGGAGGTCACTGGGTAACCCCGACAGACGCTGTGCAGCAGGCTGCTGAGGGGTGAGGGGTTCTCGAGGCGTCTGGTGGTGGGGCTGGAGGGTGTCTGACGGGGTGCGTGGGGGTGAGAGATGCGGAAGAGAGTCAAGGCTGGCTCCGCAGCTTTTGGTGTGAGGATGGGAGGGAAGGAGTGTTGTGTTGCAAGGGTGGGGAAGATAATAGAGGAACTGGTGCGGGGTGGACGTTAGGAGGTCCTTGGGGTGCGCTAAGTTTGGGATGCCCCTTAGCTGTCCAAGTGCGGCTGTCGAGTCAGCAGTTGAATAGACGGGTCTGGAGCTGAGGGGCGAGGGCCAGGCTGGAGATGTAACAGGGAGAGTTGTCAACCTGTGGATGGCATTTAAAGCCATGAGGCCAGGTGTGAGCTCCAGGGAAGGCTTGGCTCTCAGTGAGGCTGATGTCAAAGCCAGGACACATGGCACTTGGCATATGCCAGGTGCTTCACCTGGTTAGCAGGAGAGGGTAGATATTACCACCCCCATTTATAGATGAAAGGCATGGAAGCACAGAGAGGCAAAGTGACTTGTCTAAGATCACACAGCCAGTAGGCGGCATTGCTGGACGTGACCCTACTCTGCCTAACTTGGGAGCCTCCAGCCCAGTCCATGCTGTCCTCTGCCGCTCTGGGCACCTTTCATGCCTTGGGGCTTTTTCGGTAGGTGCCCACCTCTTTTCCAACAGCTCGTCGAGGGCAGGAGCTGTACCCTCCACTCCAAATGCCTTGGACCAGACCCAGGGAAGCCTGTGGCCCCTCTTCCAATGGTGGCCCCGTGAGCTGCAGTTCAAGTAGCAGACCTGGGGGCCGGTAGTGAGTGCCCTGAGGTCAGAGACCAGGCCTAACTCATGCTGAGAGCCAGGTCTCCAGCTCCCACCAGGCCTGTGGGAGGTCCTCCCTGATGAGGGCGGGTGCAGACGGAGGCCCCGTGCCTGCAGCACCAAGGGGGGTCCCACGAAGTCAGCGGAGGGTGCTAGCCCACACCCCGGGAAGCTGGTAGCTTGAGGAATCGCCCTCAATAATACCAGGAGGCGTCTACCAACACCTCCTGAGTCGAGATGCCCTGCTGGCAGGCTGGCGGCAGGGGGGTCCCTGCCATCCCAGGGTATCAGACCCTCCCACCTCCAGATTCTCAGCCCCAGCCCCATAGCATCTCTCCAGGTGACACCACCTGCCTCTGATTTTGCCCTTTCTGGGAGGCTCCCCTCAGCACTGATGATGAAAAGGAGCTTCTGAGAGGATCTCTTCCGAGGCCCAGAGAGGGGCAGGGCCTTGCCCCAGGCCACACAGCAGGCTGGCTTCCCACCGACACGTCACCAAAAGACCCAGCTCTACCCCTGATGTTGTGGACATGGGACGTGCCTCCTCCCACTCTGGGCTTCGGCCTGAGGAGGGGGCGGAGGAGAGGAGCCCCGGAGTCCCTGCCGCTTCAGAGCACCAGGCGTCTTAGAGGCTCAGGCAACCCTGGAGCTCTATGTGTTGTGTCATGTCATAGCCACAAAATGCTTGGTGGGAGCTGCAGGCCTGTCTGCTGTGTGCGTGCGCGGAGTAGAGGAGGGCTGTTGTGGGCAGTTGTGGTGTGGGCACAGAAGTGTACAGATGTGTGTGCACATGTGCCTTTCTGTGCATGTTCAGTGGTGGGTGGGCAGGGGGTGTGTGTGTGTGCGCACATTGAGTGAGATGGGCAGGTGTGTGTACCCAGGGGTTCATGGCTGCAGGCGTGTGGTGTACAGCCGTGCAAATGATGTGCAAATATGTGAGTGCAAGTGTGAGTGTGTGCAAGTGTATATGTGTGTTAGGTGTGTGTACAGATGTGTAAATGAATCTTGGTGTATATGCATACCCAGGTATGTACCCAGGTACATAAAGGCACATGTTCGTGTGAGTGCAGGTATGTCTGAGTCAGGGGTGAGTGTGCCTTTGTGAGTGCAGAGATGCATGAGTATACGGGTGAGTGTGTTTGTGGGCATGCGTGTGTGCAAACCTACTTGCAGGTGCTCTGCTGCATGCCTTCCCTCAGGGTGCAGGGGCTGGTGGAGCCGTCCGTGCCACTCCAGTGAGCAGGCAGCTGGATTTCCCAACATTAGCTCAGATGTCCAGGGCTTACCACTAGCCTGGCGGCATTACACTGAGCCCACCAGAGTGTGGCTTCTGCACGTGTAGGGTTACTGCTCAGCCAGGCTTGGGCAGGGCGTGGCCGTGGAGTCCGGCCACGTTGTGAAGTTGTAGTGTGTACAGATCCTGAGGATCTCAGTATGCCCAGGGTGTGTCTGGGCAGAAGCACAGAGCAGGCAGACCTCCTTAGTGCACCCCCCACCCCCATCCCTGACTAGGGTCCCTCGCATTCTATACCCACCAGGCCTCATACGAAAACAGGAAATCTATCACCCACAGCCAAGTAGCTCCTTTCTGTGCCCTTTGCCCCACCCCAGGGTGACCTCTGTCCTCCCCTGTCAGACCCAACTCTCACAACCTCCTTCTCTCTGGAGAGCGCTGACTGCTGAGGCTTCATGCGGGATTCCTTCCGGAGGACCAAGCGCAGCAAGGACCTGACCAAAGGGGGACATGAATGATGTCAGTTCACATACCTCCGGGCTGGGGCATGGGTGGTTGCGGGGGAAGGTGGTCTCTCGCTCTGCCTGTTTTAAAGACCTGCATCCATGCCAGGGCCCCATCTCTCTAGGAGTGCCTGCTGGGTTCTAGGGGGTTCTAGAGAACCACTGCCTCTCTGATAGGGTCAGCATGCTCCCACCTCCTGGTGACGTGCACTGTCGCACAGGGGTCTCTAGAACAATGCCTGAACAGTGGTGGGGTGGAAATGCCTGAACAGTGGTGGGGTGGAACAATGCCTGAACAGTGGTGGGGTGGCAAGGAGAGGGACTAGGGGTGCGCACGACGGGCCACCCCCAGCCTGGGATGGCTAGAGGAGCCCCTAGGGCCCTTGGTGAGAGAGAGGGTCCCCCCCGGCAGATAGGTGACGCTTTGCTCAGGTTTGGTCTCTTTATACTCCTCGTTGTATTTTGTCGGCGGAAAGACTCCGAGGCCAGAAAGCAAACTAGAACGAAACACCAAGGGATGTGCCCTGCCTGTGCTCAGGGCTGGCCCAGAGTTTTCAGGGCCCAGTGCAAACTGAAAGTGAAGGGCCCTTGTTCAGAAGTTACTCAGGATTCAAGATGGGGGGCAGGGCACGGAACCAAGCACAGGTGCTTCTAGTATAGGAACCTGCGTGAACGCACTGGCCGTGCCTCAGCCTGGGTTGCTGACTCTGTTCGTGTTAGTGGAGGGGCTCAGCAGCCCTTGCTGGGTCAGGACCGAGTGGAATCTGGGCCCACTGTAGGGCTCACTCTGCCGGAGAGGAGGCCTCTCTACCGCCACCCCACCAACCCTGTATGGGCACAGCTGTAGCCCTCCCCCTAACAAGGTGGGGGCATGGGGCCTAAGATGGATATCTGACCTGGAAACATGATTTCTATACACAAGAAACTCCAGTGCAAAAGGAGAGACAGCCCTCGCCCTTCGGGAACCTCCATCTAATGAGGGAGGCACCCCTGTCGCCAGGGAACTCCCAGTCCAACGGGGAAGGCCCAGATAACAGGCCTGCTTTGATTACCCCGACCTCCACTGTTTCCGCCAGGGGGCCGTCGGCGTGCTCTGGAGCCTGCTCCCTCCTCCATCCTCTTTGGCCCCCAGCCCGCCCCACTGACTCGTCATGACCTGTCCCTGTCCACGCGCTGGGAGGCAGCCCTGTGCCATGCGTGAGAGCGTGGGTTGCGTGTGCAGACTGGGGAATGGCTGTCAGTGTCTGGAGGGGTGTGTGCTCACTGGGGAACAGGCTCTCATTCCCCTGGGCCTGTGACATTTTCCTGAACAACGGAAAATGGAACAGCTTCTCCACACTCAGCCTCCTTCCCCGCAGGCTGTGCAAGCTTCAGGAGGCTTCTCAGCCTGTGCTGGGAGCAGCCTCATGGCTCCGGCAAGGTAAGCGCTGTCATCCCATTGCGCGGATGAGAAAAGTGAGGGCCAGAGAGGGATGAGACGTCCCCAGGGTCACTCAGCTCTCTCCTCCGAGAGCCTCTCTCAGAGATAGGAAACTTGGGGACGGGCGGCTGGAATGAAGCCCTTCAGATCCATGTCATGAGGTATTTATGGAGAGAGGCAGGGCATGGGGAGGGGCGTGAGAACAGAAAGACTTGCCTGCCCCTCCCCACTGCGCATGGCTGCCAGATGAGGCCATGGCCCCTGGGACCTCAGCAAGCAAGTCCAGACCCATGACCTCCATTGCTGGGTTAGGTGCAAGGAATGAAGGGTGTCATGTGGGGGTGGGTGGATGGATAGAGCTGGGGTCAGGGAAAGCTTTCTGGAAGAGGTGGCACATTAGCTAGGCCCCAGGGGAGGAGGGGGCGCAGGACCAGAAACAGCGGATTTAGGAGGCAGAGCATTCTGTCCCCCCAGGTCCAGACCTGGGGGCCCCGCCCTGGCTGAGGGCAGCCATAGGGGTCGCTGCGGCCTGGGGAACCCGGAGGGAGGGCGCAGGTGGGGAGGGGATCCCAGCGGGGGGCAGTGGGGATTGTCAGGCCCTGCCTGGAAGGCCCCCCTTTTGCAGAATGGATTATCCGACACCGAGATTAATGGACATTTATTTTGCTAAACATCTGTCTCTGTTAGTGCTGGCGAGTGAGCATGAAATGACTTTGGCTGTTCTGCCGCTGCCGTGTCTCGCTGGGCGCTGTGGCTCCCGTGCCCGTGGCCTGCTCTGCGCAGGGTGGCAGGTGGTGGGCAGCCGGCGGATGGGGGGCCTGGTTGAGGGGCTGTGGTATAGCCACTGAGAGTTACTCAAGGCACCAGCCCCTGTTCGTCTCAGGCCCAGTCCCGTGCAGGGGCTGCTCCTGAGGACGGTCAGCTGTGGTCCCTTTGGGCCCCTCCTGAGGGCTGTCTCCTTCAGACAATGAACAGTGGGAAACACTTCTATGAACTTTCCCTGTGCCAGACATTGTTTTTCATACCTGTACCATTTATCAGTCTTTTCATCTTCACAACAGCCCTATGAGGTAAGTACTGTACTATAATTATCATGCCTACATTATATGTGAGGAAACTGAGGCACGGGATGGGACTTTTCCAATATCACAGAGCTAGAAATGGTGCAGCTGGGATTTGAGTCCAGGGATTCTGGTCTCAAGTCCCAGCTGTAATCCACGACTCCCTCCAGTCGGACACAGGACCGTCCCCAGTCTGCCCCCTCTCTGTCTGCATCTGGGAGGGGCCTAGGGGTCAGGGCCCGAGAGGTCAGGGCAGAGCAGCTCTGACGCCTTCCCTGGCCCATCCACAGCTGTACATCCAGACGACCACGCTGACGGTCTCGGTGAGTCTGAGCGCCTCGGTGTCCCTGGGGATGCTCTACATGCCCAAAGTCTACATCATCCTCTTCCACCCGGAGCAGAACGTGCCCAAGCGCAAGCGCAGCCTCAAAGCTGTCGTCACCGCCGCCACCATGTCCAACAAGTTCACGCAAAAGGGCAGCTTCCGGCCCAACGGGGAGGCCAAGTCTGAGCTCTGTGAGAATCTCGAGGCTCCAGGTGAGTTGCCCCGCCCCTCTCCCTCTGGGCCTGTCCAAGCCACACTCCCTTCCTGGAGAGGGCCAGCCTCCCACCGCTGCCCCTAACCAGGTCTCGCTGGGGCACTGGGAGAACACTGAGGTTGCAGGTGAGCAGCTGCCCACCCAGAATGACCTCGGGAAAACCTTAAGGCTTCAGGTTAGTACCCCTCTGCTCCGCCTGCTTGTCCTGGTAGCGGGAGAGAACCTCCAGGACTCACCCCACGCCTGCCGTAGCTTCTCTCCTCCCAGGGTCTCTGCTCCACCTACAGGGAGGCCGCGGGGGGCTGGCTGACGCACTGTGATGTGAGACCTCCCCCCAGCCCTGGGATTTCTCTGCCCTGGCACCCACACCTGGGCCTGTGATTGCAATCCCTCTGTGAGAAGCTATGGTGTAGGTGTCCCCTGCTCTCTGTCTCTCTGGTAACCTGGGAGTGTTGGCCCTGGTACCAACCCAGCCACCCCCTAGTGAGACCCTAGACACGGGGACTCAGGACATGGGCTGTGATGGGTAAGCAAGGGGTGGGGAGGGGCATAGGGCCTCCAGAGGTCAAAGTTCTCAGGTAGCAGGGTGACCCCGGGGGTTGTCCAAGGAGACCTCAGGGGAAGGAAGGAAGCAGAGAACTTGGCATCTGAGGGACAGGTCCAAGCAGGACAGGTCCCTCAGGCTGATTAAGGCATATTCATGGGAGGGAGCAGGACCACCATCTTTTTGCCAACTTCCCCAGTCCCCCGTGCGAGAAGAAGAGAGGGAGAGAAGGAGCGAGGGGGCAGGGCATGTAAGGGGCCGTTAGGCCTCCGGGACCAGTATTAGGGGGGACCATCTCTTGAACCCTGTGTGCCGCATCTGTTGGGTACCAGTTTCATCCTCACAGCAATCTCGAAAGGCAGGTATTTTTGTCATCTGTACAATACAGAGGGGGAAAGAGAGGCACAGAAAGGCAAGGGGCTGACCCAGGTCACACAGCCAGCAGGTGGCAGGGCTGGACCTGACCTCCCTCTATCCCTGCTGCCCGCTGTCTCCTGGGACAGACCATGACCTCTGCCCTGGAAGAGCCCCAGGACCTCCACCTGTGGGGTGGGGAGGCCTCCATGGGCCTTGCTTCTAGCCGATTCAAGGTAGGGAGGGTTGAGGGGCCACTGTGGTCACCCCGTCCCACTGCAGACCTTGGCTTCCTCCCTGGACACCCTGTAAAGTGACCATGTGGCCGAAATGGCAGCTTGTCCTGCTTCCCTACTCTCTGAAAGTCTTGGGGGGCATCAGATCCGGGTGGGACGTGGGCATGAGCACTCTGCTTCCTCCTTCTGGTACTGGGGGAAAGGCCAGAAGTAGACAGTGTCGATGGCAGCAGGAGGGGTGTGGGCTAGACTACAGGGAGGCCCAGAGCTCAGGCTGCAGAGAAGAGCCCTTGTCACCCACTGAGCGGTCAGGGAAACAGGAGGGTTCCACTCCCAGTGTGTTTGGGCTGGGGCAACACCTCTTACAGGGCCACCTCGGGGCTCCGCGTGAAGTGTCTTCCGCTCCGTTCTCAGCACAGGTCCCACGTGTCGAGAGAATAGTGAGTGTGGAAAGGATGGCCCCTTCCCAGTCCAAACAGGATTTTTCAGTTGAATGACTATAGCAGTCCTGTGAGGGCTGCTTAGGGCCGGAGATTTGATCCCAGCCGAGGCTTAGAGAGGGTGAGTGATTCTCCCAAAGTCACACAGCAAGGTAGCGGCTGGCTAAACCCACATAGCATCTTTCCCGTGACCCTGACTTCATAAGACCCCCTTGTCCCTGAGGTCCCCGTTCTCTTTGTGGTGTACCTGGCTTCTGAAGCTCCCCTTCCTTTGATTGACAACCCTGATGACTACGCTGGCACCACTACCCTCCACCAAATGACCTCTGGTTCTCTCCAGCCCTGCCGCTCCTCCCAGAGTGCCGGCTTTCCTGTACCTACAGCCCTGGGGTTCCCTTCACGTGCCACCTGGACCCTCCACTCTGATTCAGGTAGCAGCAGCATCCTCAGGGCTCCCCATCTTTGGCCTTTTGTGCCTACTGAAATGCAACCCGTCACCAGGCCCTGTGCCCTAACAGGGACGCCCCCTGTTCCCTGCCTCACGCTCCCGACTGGGTCCCAGCCCTCCAGGCCACATTCTGCCGGCACAGGAACAGGTCTGTCAACCAGCTCTGCTCCAGGCCTCCTGAGAGTAAGCGGGGCATTAACCCTCCCAGAGATGATACCCTGACCCCAAAAGGTGACACAGTGCTGTGACAGGCTAGGGGACCATAGATGGCCGGCCTTCACAGAGAGCTCTGATCGTGCCTCGCTGATGTTGCCTGTATCTCTGCTCAGGCCGGTCACCTGGGGACAGGAGACAGTCCCCCCTCACAGACCAGGAGGAGCGTGGAGGCTTGGAGAGGGAAGACTCCATGCCCCCAGCTTCCTTCTCCCTGGAGGGGCAGGATGAAAGCTGCCACTCACCGCCACCCCTGCAGTGAGGGCCAGAGGCCAGGGCTCCTTGCCCCCACTGTCTTTCAGCTCTGTGACAGCAGGGGCCGTAGAGGCCTTGGGCAGGAGCCAGGTGATTAATTCCAGGGACAGCCATACTGAGGGGTTGTGAGCGGGAGGGGTGGGGAGGTGTCACTCCTGTGGGGCAGGGACATTTTTCACCTTGTCACTGGCAGGCCACATATCTTTAAACAAACAACAGAATAAATAATTCAGGGGCCCAATAGCAGGCAGATTGGGTGCAGAGACACGGGGGCGACAAATGGGGTTGTCAGCTAGTGCCTGCCACTGCCCAGCTAATTGTCATCTGGGGTGGCCGAGCCTGAAAACCAGCAGCAGGGGCCTGTCACCAGCAAGGGGTGGGTCTAGGGCCCTCTGCCCACACCTTGTCCCTCGCCCCATACTGAGGGTGCCGCTGCAGGGTTGCTCCCCACCCCTCCTCATCGCTGCAGCTGTCCAGCCCTGCCCTTTTACCCATCGCTTTTCTGGGTTTAAAGAGCGTTTCCAGCCACCCTGTGGCTGAGAGCCAGCTAAGGGTTACCACCCTTTTTACAGGTGAGACGTGGGAGCTCCAAGAGGTTCAGTTTGTTGGAAGGGCCGCATGGCAGGTGCCGAGATGCCCGTACTGGTGAGGGCAGGGCAGGACCCCAATTCTCCTGACTCCAGGCCTTTTGTTCCTCACGGTTTGCTCCTGGGGGCCCCCAGACAGATCATTGTTCCCATTTTCCAGACTGAGGACCCACCGCAGGACCCTCGGTCACTGGTTTTCGCTGAGGGCTACATGCACTTCCAGGTTCCGGAAGCCGTGGGTTGGCTTTTCTGTTGGAGAAAGCTCTGGTCTTGTCCTAGAGGGACAGCAGGGGCCCACCTGTCCCTCGCCTCCAGGCACTTTCTCACTGCCACCCACCCTGGCTGCCCTGCCGCTGCCCTCACGCCCGTTTGCCTGCAGTCAGGGGGCGCTGCCACCGCCGCCGCCGCTGCGTCTGCTGTAAGGTTCTCCTTCACCTCAGAGCCAGGGGCTGACGGGTTTACAGGTTTGGAAACTCAGTTTGATCCGTTCACGCAGGGGGCGATGGAGCCCCGGGGAGCCGATACCCACTGTTCGGCCTCCAGGGCATGATTCAGAGCTGGCTGCCGGCTCTTTTTGTGCCAGTGTATTACAGGGTGTGGTAAAGGGTCCGGGGGAGACGTGGGCATGGGGGATCCCTTCAGGAAAAGAAGTCTATGCAAAGAGGGCCACCCCTTTTGTGCTATAGGCTGGGAAATTGAGGGCTGGCAGGGAAGGAGCAGCTGGAAGTCATAGAAGGAGTGGGAGGCTTCTACCTCCGGAGCACTGACCTGTTGGCCCTTCCCCCACCTCCCTTCAGCAGCTCGACCATCTCGGGGTCCCAGCCTCTAGTCCCTCAGTTCCCTCCCCCAAGTGCGTCCCTGGCCCCCTCCTGGGTTCTGCTCCACCAAAACTGACCCATCCTGCCCTGGCTGGTGGGGCTCAGTGGATTGGGTGCTGGCCTGTGAACCAAAAGGTCACTGGTTTGACTCCTAGTCAGGGCACTTGCCTGGGCTGCGGGCCAGGTCCCCGGTTGGGGGTGCGCGAGAGGCAACCGATGGATGTATCTTGTCTCTTGCACGTTGATGTTTCTTCCCTTCTCTCCCTCCCTTCCCCTCTCTCTAAAAATAAATAAAAAAGATACTTTTAAAACCACCTGGCCCATTCTGTGGTCCTTCCTCCCTGTTGGTCACCTCGCTCCCTGGAGGGCTCTGGGCCATTTTATAAGTGGAGGTGGGAATTCTTTGTACACTGCAAGGTACTGTGCCATGTTCTTATTCTCTCCTGGGTGTCATAGGCACCATTTCCTTCCGTTAGCACCTGTTTGGGTGGCACCTAAAACTTGAAACTTCCCTGGAGCTGCCCAGCCAACTGATGGTTCATTTTCTGCTTTAACATTTCTGCTGACAGGGAGCCCATCTACCACGTAGGGACACTCCCTGCATTCTCAGCTCTGCCCGGGAGGAAGTTCCTCCTTCAGCTCAGCTGCATGCTGATCCCCGGCCTCCCCAGTGGCCCACAGTGTGCTCCCGTGCTCACCCTCCCCCAACACTGCTTCTTCCCACACTTGATGGACCCTCAAGAGTGGGACACAATAACCCTGCCTGTATCCGTGGGCTTCCAGTTACACTGCCATGACAAAGAGGCCCCTGGACAGAGTGGCTCAGTCAGACAGATGTTTGTTTCTGTCTGATAGAAGAGTGCATGGTGGTGGCGGGAGCGGGGACCCAGGTTCCTTCCATCTTGTCGTCCCACCCACCCTGAGAGGGTTCCCCTTGTCCTCACGGCTGAGGCTGCTTGCTCTCCATGTCTGTTCCCCCCACAGAGGGAGATACAGGGAAACTCGATTTTAGTGAAATGACACAGAAGTTGCACACAGCCGTTGCACTCACATGGCGGGCAGGAGTGTCGTCATGCAGGGCTGTGCTTGGCTCCAAGAGAGGCTGGGCGATATTGTCCTTAATTTTGATGGTCGTGAGCCCGGCACAAATGGGAAAGAGGATTGAGGAGGGAACAGCGTGCAGCCCACCACGCTGGACCCCTCAACGTCCTCTTCTCCGGCCACATGCTCCTTTTCTGAGCTGACAGGATGTATTCTTCCTGAGTGTGTGCTGTTGGACTTTTGAAAATCTTCCCTTTGATAGGCAGCTGACTTTTGAACAACAGAGGGGCTGAGGTGCCAATCCCCCTGCAGTCAAAAAATCCACGTATAACTTTTGACTCCCCCCAAACTTAAGCTGTCTCTCAGTATCCTTGGGGGCTTGCTTCCGGGCCCCCCGTGGATACCAAAACCTGCAGATGCTTAAGCCCTCTAAAATGCTGTAGATCAGTGCCTATAGCAGGCTCTCTAACCACGGGCTGAAAACACTGCAGATATTTACTGACAGAAAAAAAAAAAGCCCTGCATGTAAGTGGACCCACAAAGTTCAAACCCATGTTAAGGGTCAACTAGGTTTTAAAAACATATATTTTTATATCACAAATAAAAATGATTCTAAAGTGTGGTGGAGCCACGAGGTGGCAGGGGCTCTGTGGGGACGAGACCCTCACAGAGGGGTGGGGCTTGGGAGGGAGTGCTTACAGGGAGGGGTCAGGCGCAGAGGGCAGGGCCTGCCAGGCAACCAGCCCAGCCCAAGCAAAGGTGGGCAGGATAAGCTGGAAGGCTGGGTCCAGTGCAGGGTGTTGAGGGGCCGGTGCCCAGCTGGGATGTGGACTGCTCAGTTCAGGGGTCTGGACTTGAGTCTATGGGGGCCAGTGCCCGTACAGCAGGGGGTTTGAAGGAGCTAGCCACTGACTCCTGGGCACCCCTGGTCTCTCTCTTTCCAGTGCTGGCCACCAAACAGACCTACGTCACCTACACCAACCATGCCATCTAGCCAGCCCGCCAGAGCCAAACAGGAGGAGGAGGAGGAACTGAGACCCCTGTGGATGGTGCATCAAGCCAGGGCTACTCTCCCACGGGCCCAGCTGTTGTCCTGCCCGCCCGTGGGCACCCACGGATGTGGTTTGGTGCTGAGGACGGCAGAACCCCAGCGGTCACTGCTGGGTAGCCTGCGCGAGCCGGGTGGGGGCAACAGGAGGAGGACGAGGGGCTGGGACTGCTACAGCCACCCAAGAGCCTGCATCTTGGACCAGGGCCTCGCCTGGCCCCACATCACAGGGGCTCAGGTTGTGTGGGTCTCAGTGCTGTCTTTTTTTTTTTTTTCATTCTCCCTCTGTCTCTGCCTGACTGGTGGGTGACCTTCTCAGTCTTTCTCCATCCTACCTTCTCTTTTTTCTTTGTGTTCCCTTCTTTTCTCTCTGTCTCCAGCCGTCTGTGTGCTCTGCGTTTCTGCTTGGTTTTCTTTCTGGCCCTGCCTTCTCTTACTCATGCGCTCTCTGTCTCCAGGTCTCTCCTCTTGTGTATTTTTCTTTCCTGTCCCCAGCCCCTCCCCACCTTCATTTACAACCAGCCTCTGCCCTCCCCTCCCTGCCACCCTTTCTTTCCTAAGTCACTAGATCTTACGTGTCACAAAAGAGAAAAGAGGAAAAAAAATTGAAACAGAAAAAAGCCAAACAAAAACAAACCTTGAGTTGTTGCGAAGTGCTGCGTCCTCCTGGTGGCCTCTGTGTGCCCCTGTTGCCTGCGGCCTGCCCGCCTGCCCCCACCCGTCTGCTGTGCGTCCTGCCCGCCTGCCCCCACCCGTCTGCTGTGCGTCCTGCCCGCCTGCCCCTCCTGCCGATGACACGGAGTTCAGTGCCTGGGTGTTTGGTGATGGTTATTGACGACAATGTGTAGCGCATGATTGTTTTTATACCAAGAACATTTCTAATAAAAATAAACACATGGTTTTGCACCCTGGCTTCCCATCCACTGAGGGTCAGACAGTGGGACCCCAGGCTCAACCCTCAGCCAGAAGGCCTGGGGTCAGGGGGCAGGAAGAACTGGGCGATGGAGACCTAGGGATTGGGGGTGGTGGAGGCTGCTCCCTGGGTTGGCATCAAGTGGGGGTGTGGAGAGGCCTTGGACAGGGAGGAGCCAGGACATTGTGGAAGATTCCAGAAATCAGCCCCCGCTGGTAAGGGGGATGCTCTGTCCCTGCCCTCTACCTTGCAGCTCCCGAGGAAGGGACCATTTTTGCCCTGCCTCTCCTCTGGCTCACACCCTTCACCTGGGGACCCCAGGCCCCACCCCATAACCTGAGCCCCTGCTCTCCTTCCAACCAGGAGACTGTCTTGACGAATTGGCTTCCAGGGCTCCCAGCATCCACAGCCCCTCCCCTCCTGCTTGTCCTATCTTTAGGTCACAGGTGCTAGGATGATACGTGCGGCAGGTGTCGGGTGGGTAAGGTGCGCAGCACAGGTGAGCGTGAGCGTGGCTCCCGCAGCCCCTGTGCATGTCGACTCTGGCTGCGTGTGTGTGTGCTGGTACCGCCGCATGCACAGTTGCCTGTCTGTTTAGGGCTACGTGGGTGTGTGTCCACATCACACCCACATATGAGGGTGTCTGTCACTGGCCAGCAGCGAGGGTGCAATTGTGTATTCACAGCAGCTGGCTTCCCTGGCAGGCTGGGAGGGAGGGAGTGGGGAGAGGCTCAGGGGATGGGCCCTGCCAGGGCTAAATTATAGAGCCAGCCACACAACGAGGCCACAGGCAGCAGCTGGAGCGCGGGCCGCCTGTGCTTCCTCCCCGCCCCCCGCCTCTGAGGCTGACGGAGGTGTGGGGCCCTGTGACCCAGGGCCCGGAGGGACCCTGGGTGGGAGTCAGGCAGGTACTGGATGTGAAGGTATATGTGAAGGTGAGGTGGGCAGCACTGAATCGCGCCAGGTGTTAGTGCCCTCTGGGTAAGCCCATCTTACTCCTGGGGGAGGCGGGTCTCATGTGAGCACACCTGTGCTCAGGAAATCGGTTCTCCAGAGGCTCTGTGTGAGATTGTGTAGCACCTACCGCATGCTCGATAAATATTTGCGTAAGGGAAGGAAGAGAAAAAGTGGGTACGTTGCACCGATGGTCTTGCTTTTGTGGGTGGACTCTAAGATCAAGGATAGATCCTACCTAGTGTCCCAGGCCAACCAGGCAAAACTGGGCTGTCAGACCAAGGCCGCTTGCCAGAGCTTCTGGGGCAGTATTTGTGGGTGTGTGGGCGGCAGTTGTTGGGGGTGTTGGATGTACCAGGGACGTGAGGCCCGCTCCCCCCACCCCTGGCGATTACCGGACAGCACCTCCGCCCTGCGCTTTGCCCCACCTCCGGCTCATTTCCCTCTTAAGGTGGTTGCCACACCGAAGTTGGTGGCTGGGCTCAAGGCCTGACCCGGAACCCTGGGACTTGTCTAGGCGACCCTCACATCTGTGGAGCCTCGTCTAGGTTCTGGGGGAAAATCGCTTTTCCAGGAGGGGTGCTGTCCCTTCCGCTCCCCTCAGCACTTAGGAGAGGACAATGGGGACCAAGGTCGGCCTTCACAGCCTCGTGGGGAGAAGTTAGGCCAGGGGTGGAGCCGGGGTAGGTACCTGGTGGGGCTTAGACCCTGAGACTTGGCTTAGTCCTGCCTGCCTGGGCTCTGCGAAGGAGTAGATGGGGAGGTGACATCCAGGTCCTGCCCTCAGGGGGCCACTAATCTGCTGGGGAGACAGCCCTCAGAGAGCCAAACAGTTAAGAAACACTGAGGGTCCCAAAGTAACATAGCTGTGGGAATGGGGTGGGTTAGGTGGGGAAGCCTTGGGTGGGGTATGAATTCTGAGCACCGAGGTGCAGAGAAGGGGTGTGCAGGCTTCGTGGACCTGAGGTGGAGAGCAGGGACCAGTCCCCGGCAGGCCTTTTGGAGGTCAGACCAGCGACAGCAGTGGGGGAGGGTGGGGGCCACCCGTCACCTAGAAGGCACAGGCCAGTGAAGCAGGGCTGGGATCCACACGTGACGGTGAGACCTGTGCTGATGCCCACGGTGGGGAAGGCCCAGGGACCCTTCCTGGGCCAGCACTACTCATCTTTGCTCTCTGTCCCAAATTATTAGTTCCCTGGGCTCATGTACGGTACTCAAGAAAGGGGGACAGATGCTCAGTATCTTCAGAGTTTTGTATTTTAATAAGTTGGGTTCTCAGTGTTCCTGGTCCCTGGACAGAGAGCTGGTGGCCCCCAGAGACCTTTGCTCTGCAAGAGGGGCGAAGGGGTCTCCACAGGCTCTGTGTTCCCCCGTCCCCTGGGGCCTCAGCTTCCCAGCCAGAGGCCCAGAGGTGAGCTCAGTGGCAGACCCCAGGGCTGGTCTCCTCAGGGCAGAATGAGAGGCGATTCTGCCTTTCAGATAAGCCAACCCCTTCCCGGAAGCACTGGCCCCGAGGCTCTGTGGGTGGGCCTGCTTGAGTATGTTATACTGGCTCCCCAGGAGGCCCCGGTGCAGCCCAGTGGGCCAGATGAAGCATATTGGAGCCACAGAACCCCTTCTTTAAATCTGCCAGCAGCAGCACCCCTCGGGACTTGTTAGTAAAGCAAATTATGTACCCTGCCCCCTACCCGCAGGGCGGGGGTGCGGGGGGCAGGGGCCGCTGAGGTCTGCCTCACAGGCCCTGCAGGGCAGTGCAGTGCAAGCCTGAGTGAGAACCACTGCCCGAAAGCTGCCTGCCTATTAAAAGGTCAAGGCTTGTGATTGAAATGTATTTGGGGGAGAAAGGGTGGGGGAGTCCAGGCCTAGGGTTACCAGGGCAGGGAGAGCTCCTGGGATGCAGTACGTACACTGCAAAAACCAGGAATGTCCTAGAAAAACTAGATAAATTGACCACCCTGTCAGACCCCCTTTACCACCCATTCAGTTGGCATCACCTGCTGCGGGCCGGGTCCCAGGTGTATGGTGGTAAGTGAGACGTGGTGCCTGACCCTGAGGCTTCTGCATCAAAAGGGAACAACACCCGCTCAAGGGCTTGTTGGGGCTCAGAACCAAGACTGGGTTGCTGCCAGCCCTGAGCGGGAGCCCACCGACTACCAGGTGCTGGACACACAGGACACCTTTGTGCGACCCGAAGGACCCTGGGACCTTAGTTTTAGCAGCAATATACAAACTCCTGTCCCTTCCAGCTTGGGTGACTGGCTCTGAGTACCGATGTGCCCGTGTCTGCACATGGAGGCCAAGGCGTCGTGTGGTGCGGGGCGGGGCAGGGAGTGGCCTGTTAGCACCATGCCAGTGCCCCCGCCCCACCGCAGCCTGCAGGCCCAGGGAGGGGTCCTCGGGAGCCACGTGATGATGCTGAGCTTCCAGGAGACTGTGTGGTCCCCTCCAGCCAGAGGACAGGCCCTTATTGATAATTTCGCTGGGGCCTACTGCTCCCCCCAGCCCCTACCCCGGCCTGGGTTTCCATCTGCCCACGGAACAGCGAGGGGAGACTGAGCCGCTCTCCCTGTCCTCCTGCCTGCCTTGCACTGCCCGGCCGTCCCACAGGACAAGGCCCTGTTACTCTGAGCTTTACAGGCCTTCGACCTCCCTGAAGACATCGCGGTACTGAATGGCACACAGCGCCAAAATCTCACTTCAGTTGGCAAAAGCAGCAATTAGCATCTAATGAGGCTTCTTGCTTTATTTTTAGGTAACCTCCAAGGCCCTGCCTGTGTAATTCAGCCCACCATTGCTTGGCAGATAATTAAAGCATGTCACCATAATTTGCCCTTTTTAAAAAAAAATAAAGCTGGTAATTATGTTTTTATTGCAAGTGAGGGGGAAAGAAGAGGGACAGAACACAAAGAGAGGTGGAGCCGGTGCAGGAAGTGGGGCTGCCCCTGTGCTGCAGCAGAGGAGCCAGGAACCAGCCCCAGGAACCAGCCGGCCCCGGGGCCTCCTGAACTTCAAGGTCGGCTCTGCGCAAGGCCCCCTCCTTGCTGACTTCCCTGGCCTGCGCTTCTGGAGTCCTCCTCTTCCAGGCCTGGTTGGGAAGAAGCTTTAAAAAAAAAATTTTTTTTTCCAAAGGTTTATTGTGTTTTCACTAGAGAAAGAAGGGAAGGGGGAGAGAGAGAGCAAGAGAGAGAGAGAAATTGATCAGCTGCCTCCTACACATGTCCCGGCCCGGGATTGAGCCTGCAACCTGGGCAGGTGCCCTGACGCGGGATCAAACCAGTGACCTCTTGATTGCAGGACAGTGCTCCAGCCAACTAAGCCACACTGGCAGGGTGGGAAGAATCCCTTTTTCAGCCTCAGCTTGCTTCAGAGCATTCCAGTGGGCAGGAAGGAGTGGGCCTGAAAGCAGAGTAGGCATGAGTGGATTGTTGAGCTGTGCATAGGTACCTGGGAGTTCCTTATGCTATTGTTCTATTATCTGTGTTTGAAAATTTCCATAATAAATAGTTAAATAGGACTTCCCTCCCAGGAAGGGGTCTGCTAGAGCCTGGCACCTGGTATGTACTCTCGGGGGCACTTGTTATTTGATGTTCTTTCTAACTGTGAGGAGAAGGGCTTTCTTTAGGCACCAAAAACTCCATTTCAGTATTATTTTGGTGCTGGTGAGTGGTGGTGGGTGATCCTTCCTGGGCATCTGAAATCCCGCTCCGAGCCTGCAGGCCACGCCGGGAACAGGCAGGCAGCTGTCCACATTGTTTTAGGGAGGCCACTGCCCCCAAATACCTTCCTAACTGCTGTTAAAGCCTCAGGCCTTTGGGCCAAGTCATGATCTCCCAAAACACATCAGTTTGCAGCCAAATTGGAGTCAGGTATCCAAACACCAGCTACCGGCTGCCCTGAAGGTGTGAGGTGGGAACAGGTAAGTTTTGAAAGATCTGACTTTGAAAGAACTTCAAAATTACCTTAGTTCAAGTAGCAAGCAGTCCCCCGCCCCCTGCCCTACCACTTTCTGAACACCACTGAGCTCCGCACCCAGGATGTCAGGCACCCTGGAGTTGGAGTCAGGAGATCGGGATTCTGGGCAGGGCTCTGCTGCGAGCCAGCTCTGTGCCCTCGGGCAAGCTGCCTTCCCTCTCTGGGCCTTAGTTTCTTCATCCATGAAATGAAGGTTTGAGTTCTGGGTTCTCAGAGCCCGGGTGAGCAGCCAGCATTGTAGCAGCAAGAAAGGGGAGGTGACTGCAAAGAAGAGTCTTTTGGGGCCAGTTGCTACAGCAACTGTGCACACACTAAGGTTGGGGGAAGGGCTTGAGTATGCAAATCAGGCCCGCCCTTCAGCTTCCCCGACCCAGGTTGTCTGTCTGGGATCCTGGAAAACAGGCTTTATTGATATTGTGGGGCCCTTGAAGGGGATGGCAAAATGGCGGGGGTTGTGGGCGAGCCAGCCCTGCGTTTCACCACAGGGGGCGGATGAGCTTGCCTGTGAAGAAAGAGCGGAACTAGATGCCTTAAGTTGGGTGGGACCCCAAGGACATCCAGTGACCCCCCTCACGTACACAGTAGCAAGGAAACCGAGGCTTTTTAGAGATCCCGGAAGACCCACCACCATTTGGATCAACCTAGGAAGTTAGGGGGCCGTGGTTTCTAAAGGCCCCACAACCATCTCTCTGGTAAACACTTCCTTCTTAGCTCGTACTGGGAAAGCAGGGAGCCACGCTGGGAGGGAAGGACCAGTGGGTGCATCCAGGCCATGCAGGGGGGCGGCTGTGCCTGGCGCCTGTGGGGCATAGGCTTGGGGGCTAGCATAGAGAGGCCCACCCAGGAGTTTGGGGTTCGAACCCTACCTTTGGTCTCTGGCATGTCTGAAGCTCAGATGCCCAAATCTCAGCTTTCCCGACTTCAGTTTCTGCGAAACAGAGATAATAATATTCACTGAAGGTGATTTCGAGACTACAAAAGCGTCATAAGAACACAGAAGGTCAGGAGGGGACTGGAGTGGCCCTGGAGCCTTGGCTGCCTCCCTCTCCAGGACAATGGGCTCCCCTCTCCTTCCCTGACCCTGCTCGCCCTCCTCTGTGGTTTTGGGCTTCTTTCTTCCACCCGTTCCCCAAATGCTAGCGTCCTCTCCAGGGCTCCAGGTCTGTGCTCATTCACCGTTTTCTTCTTCCACCTCAAAATTCCATGGCCTCTCTCATCTAAACTGGTGGCTTCAGTGCCTTCCCAGCATCCTGTGTCCTCCCCCTGCACGTCCCAGCCTCCTTTGCAGTTGGGTTGAGGCCATATGACCAGTCCTGGCCAACAAGCTGTAGGAGCAACAATGCCGCCACCTCCTGGACGGAGGCACGGGTGCCCTTCGGTGCTTTCTTCTCATGCTGTGGTCACAGTCTAAGATGGAGGGCACCTGGGTCCCTAGTCACTGGTTGGAGACCCTCTGCCTGCCCATGATGAACTTTGTATGAAAAAGAAATAAACGTTAAGGTTACAGTGCTGGGATTTCAGGATTTGTTTCTAAGAGCTTTTCCTATCCTGACTCATATCATCAGATAACTGCCAAGTGCATATCCATCTCTCCTAGCCTCCAAAGCTCCTTCTGCCCACCCCTGGGCACTCGATCGCCCATAGTAGAACCCAGTCTTCTAAGTTTGTTTCTCTTCCAAGGTCTCCGTTCGGGCGATCAGCAGCCACAGAAACCAGAAACCTGCTACTGAACCCCCCTTCCCACCTCTCATCAGTAACGTACTCCCTGTCATTCTCTCTGTCCTCTCCTTCCTGCCCGCTGCCACCTCTGGGCTCGCGGCACCACCGCCTGTCACCCTGGATGGCAGGCGCAGCCTCCAGTTCCTCTCCCAGAGCCCGGCTCTAACCTCAGTTCTTTGGACATGTTGCTCCCTGCTTCCTGGCTCGTGCTCTCTCCCAGGATGTCTGCCATCATCCTTATCTTTGTCCCTTTGTGTGTAACGTGTGTCTTTTTCCTCTGGCTGCTTTTTAATTTTTCTCTTTACTACTAGTTTTAAGGTATTTGATTAGGACTTGATAATGCCTCGGTGTGGTTTTCTTCATGTTTCTTGTACTGGCTTTTGTTGAGCCTCTTGGGTCTGTGGGTTTATAGTTTTTGTTTTATTTGGAAAATTTTTGGCCATTTTTTTTAATAGTTCATTTTTAATTGTATTTTTCCCCTTACCATTTATCCCCCCTAACACTCGTCCACCTCCGCCCACCCCGCCCCCTGCAATCGCTGTACTGTTGTCTGTGTCCCTGAGTCGTTTTTCTTCTTTGCTTGATCCCTCCACCCTCACAAACCCCCAGAGCTGTCAGCCTGCTCTCCGTTTATGTCTATTTCGCTCGTTAGTTCAATTTGTTCATTAGATTCCATGTGTGAGTGACATCATATGGTATTTGTCTTTCTCTGACTGGCTTATTTCACTTAGCATGTTCTCCAGGTCCACCCATGCTGTCACAAGGGTAAAATTTTCTGGTTTTTAATGCCCGAGTAGTATTCCAGTGTGTAAATGTACCACAGCTGTTTTATCCGCTCATCTACTGGTGGACAGTTGGGCTGCTTCCAAATCTTGGTGATTGTAAATAAATGAACATTAGGGTACATATATTCTTCCGAATTAGTGTTTTGGGTTTCTTCGGATAAGTATCCAGAAAAGATTGCTGGGTCATAAGGCTGTTCCATTTTTAATTTTTTGAGGTTACTCCATACAGCTTTCCACAGCGGCTGCACCACTCTGCATTCCCACCAGCAGTGTTCAAACCAGGCCTGTGCCCTGACTGGGAACTGAACCGGTGACCTTTTGGTCCACAGGCTGGCACTCAATCCACTGAGCCACACCAGCTAGGGTGAAAGTGGCCATTGTTTCTTCAAAAATGTTTCTGTTTGGTTCTCCAACTTCTCTCTTTTGGGAACGTCTATCACACATTGTATTAGGCCTTAACTGTGGTCCAATAGCTCAGTGATATGCTATTCCTCACGTACCACTCCCCTCCCCCACCACCCCATGCCCTGTCTTTTTTTTTCTCTATGTGTTTCATTTTGTATAGTTTGTTGCTATGTCTTGCAGCTCACTAACCTTTTCTTCTGTGACATCCAGTCTGATGCTAATTGTATCCAGTGCATTTCTAATCTCGACATTGTAGCTCTCATCTCTAGAAGCTTGCTTGGGTCTTTTTTTGTTGTTGTTGTTGTTTTTTAGTATCTTCTATGTCTCTAGTTAAATGTTTAATTTCCCTCTAACTTCTTGAACATATGGAATACAGTTATAATAACTATTTGAATATCTTTATCTACTAATTCTGTCATCCATCCATTATTTCTGGGGTTAGTTTCAATTAATTGATCTCTCTTCTCATTATTTCTTTCCTCATTTTCTTCCTTCTTTGAATACCTGGTATCTTCTTATTGGACACAGCTTTTGTGAGTTTTGCCTCGCAGGGTGCTGGTTATTTTTACATACATGTAAATATTCCTGAGCTTTGTCCAGAATGGGTTTAAGTCACTTGGGAATGGTTTGGTCCTTTTAGTCTTGCTTTCAAGATTCGTGAGATGGGATCAGAGCAGCACTTAGTCAGGGTCTATTTTGACCCGCTAGTGAAGCAAAACCTTTGTGAGTGTTCTAGTCTGCGTCCCGTGAACTATGGGGTTTCCTGCTTTCACCGGTGGATCTTGTGTGACCCCGGTGACTGTTTTCTCTGACCAGGCCCAGCCTGTTCCCTAAGGATCTGTGTTTAACTGAGCACTTGCGGGCGGCCACTCTGGCGTTCTCTCTCTGAGGAGCTTTTTCTTTTCTGGCCTCTAACCTGTGACCTCTACCCACCTTGGTCCCCCGGACTCCAGCTCTGCCAGGGCCCCCTCCCGCTGTGCAGAGCCTGCGCGCTCTCTCTAGACACTACGAGGGACAGCTATAGAGCTCACCTCATCTGTTCCCCACGTCTCAGGGGTCACTGTCACTCAGTGCTTAATGCCCAATGCCTTGACAACTGTGGTTTCACGGATTCCGCCCATTTCATTGCTGGTGCTTGAAGCAGGAAGGTACATCTGTTCCCTGCTACTTTATTTTGCTTGGAAGTGGAAGAGTTTTGTCTTCCTGAGTTGCAGATCTGCTCAAGCTATTCTCTGCTCACTCATCAGGAGTTCCTCAGCGACCCCGGCCTAAGGACAAAAACGGCTAACTCAGTGCCGGGCACTGTTCTAAGTTCAACATGCATCGAATCATTTCATCTTTACACTTGTATCAGAGAAGTACTGTTTTTGCTCTCATTTTACGGATGTGGACACTGAGGCTCAGAGAGGTTAAGTAAGTTGCTCAGGTACACGCAATGAAGAAGTGGTGGAACTGGGATTTGAACCCAAGCAGTTTGCTACAGTGTTTGCCCTTGGCCTCCTCTCCACACTGCCTCTCTAAGATACTCTCATTGGCTTGTCTCCACCATTCATTTCTTGTCAATTGTTTTTCAAGCACTGCTGTGCTCAGGGTCCACTATTAGTTACTAGAGATGTGGAGCAACTAGCATTGAGAAATAATTATAAAATAATAGGGAAGTGGAGAGTATGTCCATGTACCAGAAGCTCAGGGGAGTTTCTCCTAGTCCACTTCCTGAAGGAGTAGCTCTGAGCCGATTCCTAAAGGACAAAGGGCCTGTAAGGTAAAGACAAGAAAGGATATTTCAAGGATGAACAAAGGGACAGAAGTGATAAACCACGTGACATTTGGAAGGAGCTAAGTAGGGACATTGGGAAGATGGAGATGAGAGCTCTAGGGGTGAGAGCTGAAACTGGAGGAGCAGGCAAGGGGACTGGGAGGGGGGCCTTGGGGCTCTGCCCAGTGACCTGAACTTTCTTCTAAGGAGGGAGTGATCTGGTCAGAGCTGCGATCGGGACAGTCACCCTGCGGATGATGGATTGGAAGGGCCTGGCCTCCAGGCTGGGAGACCTGTTAGGAGGCCACTGCCATGGGCCTGGCAGGAGGGGAAGACCTGGAGAGAAGAGACTTGATTGGACATAGCGGGTAATTGAGGACAAAGAACTGGGACGAGGCTGGCTTGGATGATTGGATACTAGAATTGCTGGAAGGGGAGAGTGAAGACTTGACTTCTCAGTTATATCTTTAAAAGGAACGGGCATGCAGTTCCATTTAATGCTTTCTCCTTCCCTCTGGCTGGGATGCAGCTGTGATGGCAGGAGCTGGAACAGCCACATTGAACTCGGAGATTGAAAATAAGTGTAGAGATTGGCAGCGCCTCATTACAGCCTAGGAGTATCTACCTCTGGACTGTTATGTGTAGGAGAACTCAATTTGTACCTTGTTTAAACCATTACAGTTTATAGTCTGTGTAAGAGCAACTTAGGATATATTTGAATGAATATACCTGTATTCCACTGATTCTCCACTACACCGTTTGGGCCTTTCCACAACCCCCCTTGGCCTTTGTCTACAGTGGCCCCTGTGCCAGGGGATGCCGTCTTTTCTGGCACCTCCACCCCCACCTGCTCGGACAATGAACACCACCAGGTCAAGATTCTACCTTGGCATTCCTTCCTCCAGGACCAGTCCTTCTGCTGTGCCCCCACTCCACTCCATTTCCTTGAACATTTCTGCAAGCTTTTCAGGGTCTGGCTGTGTCTTAGTCCTCTTTGTTAGCCAATGCCTCCTTCTATTAGGGACTCAATCAATACGTGATGGTTGAATGCTTCTGAGAAGGGGGCATGGAGAGTACATTGTGGGGTTGCTGGGAGAATTCAATGAGCTCACTCTATGAATCAGGTGGTTTAGGTTAGGCTGTGTAACAAAGGACCAGAAACTCTCAGGGACTTAAAACCACAAAGATTTTGTTCCTTTCTCACACTGTCTGCCCCTCACGGGCCAGGGGGAGAGAGCTCTGCTTCTCTTAGTTGCTCAGGGACTACAGATGACGAAGGCTCCTCCATCTGATGGTGGCACCACGTCCACACAGGCTTTCTTGGCAGGGGAAGAGGACAGGCAGAGTTGCACACCACCTCTTCCATGCTTCCACCTGAAAGTGACACGCATCCTTCTGCTCATATTGCATTGGCTAAAATAAGTGCTCTGACCCGATATACCTTCAAGAAGATGGGGATATGTAATCCTGTTTACCTAGAAAGAGAAGAGAACTGGAAACATTGGTTAGCAGCCATGATGCCTGTCAGTTGGGTGTATAAAAGCCTGGCACAATATTGAGGACATAGTTCATGGTCAGTGTGTTTCTGTTCCCAGTCATTCATCATTCAACTGTATTTCACTACATACAGTGGGGAAACACAAGTCATCTTCCTTGTCTCATGGAGCTTATGGCGAAGTTGGAGAAGAGGGATAGACATTTCTCAAATCGACGCATTCATATATTTTTAAAAATTACATTTTGTCATAAGAACTCTAAGAGAAAAGCACAGGGTCCCATGAAAGAGGATAATGGTGAGTGTGTGTGAGTGTGTATGAGTGTGTGTGTGAGACTCCACTAAAATGAGGAGGCAGGGGAGGCCTCTCTGAGGGGGCTGCCTTTGAAATGAGATCCAGAGCAAAAGGAGGTCGAGGGAAGTGGAGGGAAGAGCTTTCTAGGCAAAGAGAACAGCATGTGCAAAGGCTCCGAGCTGGGAAACGGTCTGGAAGTTAAAGAAACCGAAGGAGTGCAGTGAGCGTGGAGTGCAGTGATCGAGGGGTGTGCAGGGGAAGCGAGGGCAGAGAGGCCCAAAGGGGAGGTCACCTGGGACCTGGCAGCATGTGGCCACTAGAAAGCTTTAAGTAGGCTGGGTCATGACATGAACTTTTAGTGACCTCTGAACTGCATGTGGGGCGCCGCAGGGGCTCCTGTGCCTCTCCAGGTGGGTTCACACCCTCGGGCTCTCATCAGGCCCTGTGCTTTGACTCCCACATGTGCCTCTTCAACCCTGTGCTTGCACCTGAACATGGCCCTTGTGGCCCCCGCCTACTCCCCAGCTCTGCCAGTGCAGGGGAGGGAAGATTTTCCCCCACCCTCCTAGGACCTCTGGCCGGGTCTGAAAATTAAACGGACAAAGACAGACTAACAGGAGAAAAGCATATGAAGTTACTGACTATAAATGTAATGAGACACGGAAGCCCCGATAAGGAAACGAAAACCCAAAGACACATTCAGACCTGAGTCTTATTACATGGGTGCAATGAAGGGTGGGTGGTTGTGTAGAAATGTGGCAGGTGAGAGAGTGTGAGGAGCATAGTAGTCTGGGAGGGCTTGGCAAGGCCTGTTTATGAGGGTTCTTCTTGGTGTCCCTTTGTCTCCAGAGATGAGGAAACTCCTTTTGTCCCAGCATAGGAAGGCCACCTCTTTTTATTTCTTTTTTTTTTTTTTTGAGAGAGAATCTCTCTTTTTAAAAAAATTGTTTATTAATTTATTTATTGTTAGAGAGAGGGGAATGGTGGGAGAGAGACCGGGGGAGAAACCTCGATGTGCCAAAGAAACATGAGTCAGTTGCCTCTCACATGTCCCCAGCCGGGAACCTGGCCTGCAACCCAGGCATGTGCCCTGACTGGGAATTGAACCAGCGACCTTTCAGTTTGCGGTAAGATGCCCCTCATACTGAACCACACCAGTCAGGGCTGGGAGGACACCTCTCACAGGAGGGTTTTAGGACCTGTTTCAGGGAGAAGGGGTGGTGGGGATGGTCACAGTGACCTTTCTGCAAACTCTTTCAGCTTAGAATATTCAACATACCAAGATGCCACATTTTGGGGTAGTGTGTCCTGAACCACATCACCGGGGACCTCCACCCTAGCACGTGCAGATCCAGACTCTTGATGACCCTCTCAACCTGCTCCCCCACCTCAATGAAAGGCTCGGTGATCTTTAAGGTCAGAAAGCTTGGGATCAACCTTGACCCCTACCTGCCGCCCCTCATCCAATGTTTTAGCAAATCCTATTGGCTCTCCCTTAGGATGTCTCAGAATCCAACAGCTTCTTCCCACCTAGTTCAAAGAACTGCTACCCTGAGCCCGGGCCATTCAGACACTCCCTCGCGTGGCCCCTGCCTCAGCTCTTGCTACCTCACTCAGTTCCCCAGCAGCAGCCAGGGGGGTCTTGTGAAAATGTAAATCGGGTTCTTTGACAACCTTGTTAAACGCCCTCCAGGTTTCCCATCACACTAGAGTAGACCTCGGGCCATGGCCCATTTCCCCTTCTTCTCCCCTAATTCTGGTGAACTTGACTAAGTTGTCTTCACAAAGAGGCGTTTTCTGACTGCGCATCAAACTGCATGTTCACCCGCCCTCCATCAGTGCAGCCGCTGGCTCCCTTCATTTTCCTCCTCCTTTTCATCAGTCCGGACATCACGTAACACTGATTGCGTCTCTCGCCCAGTAGAATATAAGCCCTGAGCGGCAGGGCGGGGCCCTTACTCTATTTTCTACTAAACTTCTAATGCCCGAAACAGCGCCGGGCACATGGAAGGCGGACTAACAAATACTGAATGAATAAAAGCCCTTGGAATTCCAGGGACTGCTAGGAGGATGGAGTCCTTGTTTTGTTTTCTCCTGGGAGAGGCCAGCTGGGGTTGTGGGCAGTTTGGGTTTCTGGAGGTGGAGCAGACCCTGTAGCTACAAACAGCCAGAGCCCATCCCATTTGTTCTTGGAAGAAAGTGTGAAGTCCCCACAAATCTTAGTGCAGATGTTGCAGTTTGCGAGGTGAAGTGCGCTGTTTAGCCAAGGAAATTGGGAGCTTCTCCAGCGCTAGTCCTTGGGGCATTAGAGAACGTCTTCTCTAAATGTGCATTTAGACTGCAATGTGGCTGTCCCAACATGGTGTCACTCTGAAGTCAAATAACCCAGACTCCAGGAATTGTACGGTCGGTTATTATTATTGCTTTTCCTGGGCTCACAAGCCAGGCTTCCTCCCTCCCTCCCTTCCTTCCTCCCTTCCTTCCTTCCTTCCTTCCTTCATCATTCAAGTTAGGTACTGGACACCAGGGTGGACAAGGCTGACACAGACTCCAAGGGACAGGACGAATAGTCCTGCTGCAGGAATGGCTTGGGGCTTGGGCTGTGGGGAGGAAAGGACACTCTTTGAGGCTGTGGCCGGGAGGTGAAGAGACCTGGAGATTTGGGGAAGAGGAAGATAGTGGAAGCAGGCAGGGGCCATAAGGGGGAGTTTTGGCCTCTGTGAGCCCCAAGAGTTACTGCAGCTGGTGGGGATGCCGCACATGCTCAGGACGCTTTGAATCCTTTCCCAAACATTCAGCAACACATTCTCTGGGCTTGCCGAGGCACAATGGGGCAGGGAGGGGACATGAAATAGAGAAGGGGGTTATAAGACAGTGAGTGATGGATGATGGCAGCAAAAATATTAGAGATGTGGACACAGGCAGGAGTGACAAGTGCATGTCTTGAGAAACCTCCCACCATAGAACACCCAAAAGTGCTACAAAGAATTCAACAACTGTTCTTTGAACTGCACGATGGCTTGTAAAATGAAAGAATGAATGAAGGAATGCAAGGACAACCTTCAGACTGTCAAATATAAAGAGAATGCTGGAAGCCTGAGCGCTTGGGGACTCTTGACCTTGCAGGGAGACCTCAGCTCATTTGCATATACATCCCCAGGTCCTGACAGCACTATCGATGTTTCGGACCAGATTGTTTTTTGCTTAGGCGGCTGTCCTGTGCATTGTGCGTTTGGCAACAACCTTGGCCTCTACCCGCGAGATGCCAGTAGCACCTTCCTCTTCCAGTGTTTGACAACTAGAAATGTCCCCTGGGGGACAGTGTTGTCCAGGTCCAGAAAGAAAGGCCTAGAGCCTTGGGCGTTGAGGGTCTCACGGGGAAGACGGAGGCAGGCTATGGTCACTGCACAGTGGGGAGTTGTAATTGAGGCTGCTACAGAAAAATCGGGGCTCTCAAAGGCTACGCTATTTGTGAAAGAATAGAGGAAAAAATCCACCCAGTGGCAAAGAGAAAAGATAAGAACATTTGTCTAATTCAGTTTTTGCTCTAGGTAGAAAGAAAAGCCTTTACGTTTGTAACCACAAGCTTGCCCACGTAAGGCTTTACATAAAACACAAGCATTATCTAGTGTTCCAGGAAATTCCAGGTAGTGAAATTAACTCCAACTGTGTTGGTAGCGCCTGGGGCACCTGGCAAAAGCAAGAACAAATTCCCTTTGCAGAGACACACCCTCAACTCCTACTGCACAGGATTCCTATGGAGAGCCCAGCGAAGCTTCAGCTCACTGTATAAATTACAAAGCACACAGGAAAAAATGGACTCTGAGCGAGTCAGTAAAAACAACAAATGGCAGAATTAGGCCTTCAACATTTAAAATATTGGGATGATCAGATCTAGAATATTTTAAAAAATAGCTTGTTTATTAAAATGTTTAAAGAAATAAAGATGCTACCAGGAAAAACAGGCAAACATGAAAATAAACAAATACACTCAGAAATAAAAATGATAATGTTGAAATTTAAAACCCAATGGACAGGTTAAACAGCAGGGTAGATACAGTTGAAGAGACAGTTGGTGAACTGAAAAATAGATTCGAAGAAACTGTTATGGGAAAAACTCCGTTCTTCTTGCCAATGCAATAAAGAATTACAGACCAGCAAGTCTGTCAGTATGTAAGCAGGGTTTACTAATAATATGTTCTCATGGAAGAGAATGGGCCTGGCTGAGCTGGGGGTGAAAAGCATAGATTCAGGGCAGGGCGAGGTAAGGGTGGCAAAAAGCAAGGGTGACAAGAGCATCAGGTCCTTTGTCCTGAGGACTTATATAGTTGGCGGGGTGGAAGTGAGGGAGTTAATATTGATTGGTGGGTAAAGGTGATGCCAACTTTCCCCGGGGGGATGTGACAGGGGGATGTGATGACCCGAACCCCGAACGTAGGTATGTGTGGAGGCTGTTAGCCCAAATCCTCATCTTGCCCCAGACCACATTTGGTCATCTTGTTGTAAAACAGACACGTGACAGGAGGCAGTTAATGAAAGTTGGGGCGGTCACCCACAGTTATTCATGGGCTCTCTCTGTGAGCACCAGGGACCCACTGAAAAACAGTGATGAGAAGTAGGCAATTAACCAAAGTTGTTTTATGGACCTTCTCTTATGGGCATATTTTTGGGACCCCCTCCCACCTTCCTCCTGCACTTTCTAACTCCTACTGAACAAAATCATTAGCCATAATTCAGTACAGAGAGGGAGACATGAACAAAAGAAAAAAAGACATGGGATGTAGAATGGGAATTTAACAAACGTCATTTAGGAATTCCAGAAGAGAGAATTGAGAGAATGGGGGGAAACAATATCTAAAGGTAGTAATTTTTGTTGATTAGAAATTTTCCAGAAATGATAAAAACAGAAAAATGACAGATCCTGGGAAGGGAGCATGAAGAATTCAAGCAGAGTAAATAAGGAGAAACCCGGAAACACTGTAGTGAAACTGTGGAAATCTAAAGAGAAAATCTTAAAAACAGCTGGATAAAAAAAGTCAGATTACAAATGACCGCAGGATGGGACACTTGTCCTTGGGATACCCAGAAATTACATAGGGGAGTCACCTCAGGAGAAATGTCAGCAGGAGTGGGTGGGTTCCCAAAGTGTTACTGTTAAAATGTTAAAAGAAAAATGATCTTAAAAATATATATTTTATTTATTTGTTTTTAGAAAGAGGGGAAAGGAGGGAGAAAGAGAGGGAGAGAAACATTCATGCACAACATACATCTATTGGTTGCCCCTTGCATGCCCCCAACCGGGGACCTGGCCAGCAACCAAGGCATGTGCCCTGGCTGGGAATTGAACAGGCGACCTTTCCGTTTGTGAGACTTCGCCCAACGCATTAAGCCACACCAGTCAAGGCTAAATATGATCTTAATGTTCCCTCCAGCTGGGCTTGGTGTTTTCATGGCGGCGTGTGTGTGTGTGTGTGTGTGTGTGTGTGTGACACACTCCCTAACCTCTGGACAGAGGCCTGGCCCGCACACTGAAGGAAGCTACTTGAGAGAACACAGGGCCACCTCTGCAACTCTGCCTGGCTGCAGCCTGGGGAGGGCGGTGAACATGAGGCAGCGTGAGAGCTGGGCACCGGGAGTGGCCGCGGCGGGTAAAGAAGCCTTGGAACTGACTCCCAGCCGCTTGTCCTGTTTGAGGCCTCTGCCCTCAAGAGGCTATGGAGAGCACTGGGGGCCACCTTCCCAGTCCACAAAGGCTTCAGCGGAGGAGGTGATGGGCTGCAAGAGGAAGCTGGGAATGGTGGGATGGGGAAAAGGAAAAGCAAGGCTGGGGTGTGTTCGAGAACGGGAGGGCAGGAGAGAGGCTGAGAAGCTGAGGGGAGACCCAGGGACTGCCCCTATTTCCGGGTAAGTGCAGCATCCCCCACCCCTGCACTCACGGACACACACACACCCTTCTCTATTCTTACTATGAATTTCTCACTAAACAAGCTTCATTAATTGTCTAATAAACAGATTAATTAAGGACGCTGAAAGTTAACAGCAAGAAGGTAATTTGCTCCTGATTACTGTGGGAGGATAAGCTCATTTGCATATGCAAAGAAGTCTCCGTCGTACGCAGCGAATGACGATAGAAGTAATCGTGTATCTGACCCAGATTCCTCCATCTCTCCCTTCTCCTCCCAGCCTCTTCCACCCCCTCCTTAGACCCTCTTGAAAACTGATTGGGAAGCAGTTTTGTTCCCCACCCACAGCCACGCCAGTCGGACATCCTACTCCCCAAGCTCTCGGGCCCAGGCCGGCTCCTGCAGCTCCCTTCCCTCTGGACAGGTGGGTCTCACAAAAGAGGGATTGGGCATTCTAGTCTTGGTCCTGCCTGAGCGATCTTGGCAAGGCACCTCCCAGCCTCAATTTCCTTAACTGTAAAATGCGCTCGCAGCCCGCTTTCTGTAGTCTTCAAGAGGACTAAACTAAAAGCAAGCGAGGGAATCTTTTGCAAATTGTGAGGTGCTGGGCCTAAGCTGGCTCGGCATTATTCTTTACCTGAGCCCTGGATTTGCTTAGTGTGCATCTTCAAAGGGCCCTTAAAATCATGCAGCATCCGGGAAGACTTCCAGGATTGTGCCCTTCACAGGAAAGGGCTCCCCTCTGGGGTCGCAGTTTGCTCATTTCCGTGGAAGAGCTGGCCCTCATCTCCGTCCCCTAGGGGCCGTGGAGGAGTAAAGGTCTCGAGGTACCTCCTCTCGCCCCACCGCTAGGCTCACTCAGGCTGGGGCGGGGCGGGAATCCTGTGCCGAGGCATCTTCTGCTCCCCCAGGGCCTGAGACGCCAAATGTTTTCTGACGGCGGCCTGCGTTTCTCCTGGACTCAGATTGCGTTTTCAAAGCAGCTAATAGGCGCATTAAAAAATCCATTTCACTTGGGATTGAATCTGACTGGGACGAGATCGATGCGCAGAGGGCTCTCGCCTCCCTCTCCTCCTGTCCCGCTTCACATCGCCAAGGAGACCTGGGAAGCTGCTTTGCCTGACTCGGCTCTGGCTGGCCTGCCTGCGTGGCTCCGCTCCCCAGCATCCTTCCAGCGCCCCCAGCCTCCCATCCCTGCTGTCGTCCCCATCCACGCGGTTTAGCTCGCCCACACCCACCTCGCGACCTCTTCCAAGAGTTCATAAACCTTCTGAACCCTTGGCCAGGGCAAGTGTGCAAACTGGTGAGTGTGTTGGGGGGAATGGGACAGATGGCTGGTGTATTGACTGAACTGCACCCCCAACTTTATTTCAGCCACTGTCTACCTGTTCAGCCGGCTGTGGCAATGCCTTAGCCCTTGGAATCCAATAGCCCCATAGTTTGAGAGCCCCCCGCAGTGCGTGAGATTCAAATCCACTCCGCCGGCTCCTAGCCCTGGGACCTTGGGGAGATCACTTTCCCTCTGTAAAGTCAATAGTAATGCCCTCGGTGCAAGAGAGGGTCAGAAGGAACCATGTTAGTGATCACATAGGAATGTATTTTCAACCCTGTGCTGCCTTGGGGAGACGCAGCACTGGGGGGCGCCCTGGGCAGTGACGGCTATCTGGGAGCAGGAGCCTTGTCTGTTTACTGTGTCCCAGTGCCTGGTGGACACTGACATCCAGTGGGTCTTCTGTAAATTCTTGTTGAATATTCAGTGATGAAGGAGGGACCCCACTTTCTAGCATGATGGGAGTTGGAAAATAGGCCAGCCAGGCTACATCCGAATCCTGTCTCTGCCACTTACTACTGTATGGTCCTGGGCACGCTAGTTAATATCTCTGTGCCTCAGTCATCTCATCTGTAAAATGGAGATAATATAATAATTGTACTGACTTCATAGTGCTTTTGTGGGGACTAAATGATTCAAGTATGTAAAGTGCTTAGAACAGGGGTGGCACACAGTGAATCTTCAAAAAGTGTCAGCTCTTACTCCTCAAACTTTACGCCACGGTTTTATGCAAGGGGGAGAGGTCTGCCCTAGGCCTCACCTCTCCTTCCCCTCTGTCCCCTGGGAGCAGTCCCAGCACAGGAGCTCCTGGCTTCCTGCAGCTTCTCTCTCCAGATCTCCTTGGCCGGAAGCCGAGGCGGGCAAAAGTCTCCAGTGTTTTTCCTTCTGTGTTCTAGTCTTTGGGGAACAGGACACCTGTGGGGACAGGGAGGCCACCTCTTGTTACCAGTCCACAGCCACTCTCTGGCCTCTGGCCTCCGCGGCTGGCATCCTCTATGCCCCCCTGCTCCCTCCATTCTGCCCTCAAGCCCCCTCACGCCTCTGAAGCCTCTTGCCTTGGCTCTGGTCTCCAAAGAGGCCCTTAGTGGGCAGGTGGGGCTGGGAGGCAGGATGATGGGCCTGGCCTGGGTTTTGCATGAAGCAGGTTCTGGAGCCTAAGGGACCTGGGGTGCCCAGGTCAGCCCCGCCGGTGGCAGCGGCTGCTCGTTAGCGAGATCATTGATTTGCATGGCCCGGCCTGGCCCAGCAACAGCTCAGCGTTCCTCTGGGAAAAAAAACACAACTGCCTTTGAAGGCTCAGAAAGGTGCTCAGATCTCAGCGGCTCCCCAAGACGGCCAGGGCTCCCCCAGGCTCTCAGGTCAGCAGGTGGGCCTTCCTTCCGGTGTCCATCATGGGACCAGGAGGGACAAAGGTGTTGGGATGGGCACAGGGTGCCCGGTGCGGGGGCTGGGAGTTGCTGACCTGTGTGACATGGACATTTAAGCAGCCAGTGGTTCTGATGGGTTTGGAGACCTGGCTTTGAGTCCTGGGTCCACTTGGGCAAGCTAATCCACTACAAGAGAAGTAGAGACGTGAACAGCGACATATGTAGTAATGACGGCTGCCTGGGACGGTTGCTGCAAGGATCAAGTAAGGCCCTGAAGATGCTCGCAAACTGGTCAGATCTTCTCTCCTGGCCTGGGAGAGCAGGAGAGGCTCTCCCTCCCTTGTGTGTCTGCAGGGCCCAGCAAACACCGGGTGCTCAAGAAATGTGAGTGAATTGGAAAAAACCAGCGGCTCCAGGGAGCCCAGGCCTGAACTTCTGGGAGAGACAAGGAGAAGCCAAGATGGTTCACCCAGAGGGGAGGGCGGTAGAGGGGGAATTGGGTCAAGAGGAAGTTACAAAATCACTTTCATATAAATATAAAATAAATGTGTGTCAAAGACATTAACTTATTATTTAACAAGGGAACATGTAAAACGTTACAACTGGTTCAGAGGAGGATCTGCAGAGCAGATCCGTGTACAGGATGCCAGGAAATGGCCACAGGTTGATAATATTTGCTCCTCTGTGGGACCAACTTCATTTGCATTTGTATACAAGCGAATCATTTGCTTAACCATCAGTTTTATGCAATTTCCAGCGTTGTAAAAACAGCTCAAAGACAGCGAAAGTCAGAGACCCCTGCAGAATCAAATAACCCCAGGCCGTGCAACAGGTGGGGCACAAATGAGCGCACCTCCCATTTCAAAGCCTTTCAGCACTTTTTGCAGGTGAGGAATGAGAGGCGGATTGACGAAGGAGCCCCAGAGCCCGGCTAGGGAAGGACTCACCAACGGTATACGCTTCACCTCCTTTCAACTTCTAGGGCTTTCTAGCCTCCCTAGGCATTGGGGCGCTTGTCATGGGGAGAACTGGAATGTCTGTTAGCCTAAGCATCCAAAACTTCTCTTTCTTTTTATTATTTTAAAAACTATAATAAAATGAACAGTAAATTGAATAAATATTGAGTCTATAGTGTCATGAATTTTTATACCTGCTTACAGCCATGTAGCCATTATTCAGGTCAAGGTATAGAATATTTCCAGAACTCCGGAGTGTCCCTCGTGCTGCCTCCTAGTCACTAACCAACCTCCACTATTCTATCACCAAAGATTAATTTTACATTTTTGCACTTCAGATCAACGGAATCATACAGTATGTACTCTCCGTGTCCGGATTATTTCTCACTATGATTTTGTGAGATTCCTCCATAGCGATATACATCGCTAGTCTGTTCCTTTTCTGTGCCGAGTCACGCTCCATCGAATGAATTACCCCACAACTTGTTTATTCTTTCTCCCTTTGATGCACTTTTTACCTTCTTTCCAGTTTGGGGCTGTTCCGAATAAAGCTGCTGTGAACATTCTTGCATATGTTCTTGTAAACATATATTTTGACTTTTCTAGAGGAAATGCCTAGGCATGGAATTGCTGGGTCATAGGCTCGACGTATGCTTTAGGTTTGGGACATGAGCCAAATAGATTTCCAGAGTGGCTGTACCGGCTGACGTTCCCGCCGGCGGCGGGCGAGAGCTCCCGTTGCTCCACATCTTCACCGCTGCTGGGTGTTACCAGGGTTTTTCATTTGAGCCATTTCAGTGGGTGTACTGCAATACCACATTTTGATTTTAATTTTCATTTTCCTGGTGATTTTTATGGCTTCTTGAATATTTGGATATCTTCTGGATAGGCTGGTAAAGTTTTTGGCCGTTTTTAATGCGGTGTTTGCCTTTTTCTCTTTGATTTGTAGGGCCCGTGTATGTACGCTGGGTGCGAGTTCTTCGTCTGATGTGTGGACGGGTAGAGAGCTTCTGCCACTCTCTTAACGGTTGTTTTTTGAAGAACGGATGTCTTAAATTTCAGTGACATCCATTGTTTCCTTGTAGTTAGTGGTTTTTTGAGTTATGTTTAAGAAATCTTTGCTTATCCCAAGGTCGTGAAAATATTCTCTTTGTAAAAAATATTTTTTTAATCCTCACCTGAGGGTATGTTTTTATTGATTTTAGAGAGATGGGGGCGGGGGGGCGGGGAGAGAGATGGAGAGAAGGAGAGAGAGAGAAACGTCGATGTGAGAGGGAAACATCGATCGGTTGCCTCCCATCCGTGCGTCCGTGCCCTGGTTAGGGATCAAACCGGCAACGGTTTGGTGTGCGGATCGACACTCCAAACTGCCGAGCCTCCTGGCCAGGGCTGACATTAGTCTCTTACATTTTTGTCTAGAATCCTTATTGTTTTGCTTTTCACATTAAGATCTATGATCCATTTAGAATTAATTTTTGTTTATAGTATGAGGTAGGAGTCAAGCTTCATTTCTTTCTGTATGATGATCCAATTGATCCAGCTGGGCCAGCACCATTTATTGAAAAGAGGATCCTCTCTCCGCTGAATTATAATGGTGTCTTTGTCATAAATCAATTGACCATATGTGTGTAGGACTATTTTTGGATTCTCTCTATTCTCTTATATCGGTCTGTTTGTCTACCCTTAAACCAGTATCACAGTGCCTGAATCGCTGTAGCTTTACTTGAACCTCTGCATAGAAGGTTTTAAAATTGGGTAGTTTGAGTCATCCATCTTCATTCTTCTTCATGATTGTCTTGACTATTTTAGGTCTTTTGTATTTTCATATATTTTTTAGAATAGACTTGTCAATTTCCACGAAAAGCTGCTGGGACTTTGATTGGGATTGTATTGAATCCACAGATCATCTCGGGGAGCATTGACACCCTACCAATACCGAATCTTCCAGTCCAGGAAAACCATGTATCTTTCCATTTATGAATGCCTTCCTTCATTTCTCCAGGCATTCTAGCTTCTCTTTTAAGCCC